>JARHVA010001258.1:2235000-2282500 GCA_037957365.1 Torreya grandis
ATATATATATATATATATATATATGTATATATATATATATATGTATATGTATATATATATATATATGTATATATATATATATATATATGTATATATATATATATATATATATATATATATATATATATATATATATATATATATGCATGCATATATTCATACAAGCACAATGATAAGATCCCCAAGATTGTTTTAAAGGTTGAAAATTTTAGAGGATTTAGAATATGGAAGTAATTTGAATACCTATAGATAAAATTTAGGGTTCTCAAGAGTGAAATATTCAATGAAGAGGAATGGTCTCAATGATGCATCCTAATTTCAAGGAACTATAGTCTCATACAAAGAAACTATTATAAGTTTATTCAAGGATAGAATAAAAAGGGATCAAAGAGAACAATAAAATTTAAATAAAGATTTAATAGAATTTAAAATCATCCAACTATTAGGTTAAAAATCCATGAAGACTCACATAGAAGGGTTCTCAATTTAGGGTTTGAACTTGAGAAGTCCTAATAGGCCTATGAGAAAATGTGGGGATTGCAACATGTTTAGAGGTGTCATGCAATATAATGAAGGAATAAACTAGTCAAGAAATAAATAGAATAGTCTCATGAAGATAATCCTTAAGGATTAAATAGTACATCAAGTTTAGGATATAATGTACAAGTTTGTAGACATCAAGATGAAGTTTCAAGGAGTCTTAGGCATCCTTTCTCAAGGCAGAACATCAAGCAAAGATTCTAGGATTCCATAATGAGGTTGAAAGTCATTGCCTTGAATAAAAATGTTTTTAATTCCTTCTAATATTCTCATTTATAGTTGACATGCAAGTTCTTAGGATTCATGAATAAGGAAGATTATCTTATGAGTATACCAACTAAAAAGACATTCAAGCAATTAACAAACTCAATCAAGACCAAAGTGTCTTTTACCAATGGTTGAATGGTCTAAGATAAAAAAAAGTGATTGACCAGACATAATTTGGTTAAGGAATAAGCTTTTCTCAATTAAAATGATCTCAATTAATTCATGAAATTAGAACACCCCTATACCACTACCCTCAAAGTTTACAAGCACAATCTGCCTACTACAATCAACAAATTAGTGCTTATTCTTATCATTATAAGATTGTTTAAGATTGGAATGTGTTTGGAAAATATGGTGGATGTAAGGAGAGTTATAACCAAGTCCTAAAATTTCAAGGTAATGAATATTGGTCATAATTTTCCCTTATATTAGCTCTTGGGTCTTGCTCAATCTATGAAACCTTAGATTAGTATCATAGATGTTAAAATGGGTCTATATATTGAATTAACCATCATATTACATTGAAATTGGGTAAAATAATGGAAAATAGAGTATTTTTAAAGAATAAAGTGGTTCCATAGGTTAAATATCATCATAATGCAAAATATATGCATTTTTTCCCTATAGACAATGGGATAAGATATTAGAGTTCATGAAATATCATTGGAAGCTTAAATGAAAGGTTTAAAAGATGACCTTTATGAAAAAAATACCTAAAGATTATTTTGAATAGAGCATCAAGTCAAGAGTCAAGAGATCTTGGGGAAGAATTATAGGTTCAAGGCCATCTCAGGATTGAAGGAACAAATAGGTAGGTTCTATGCAGAGTTTTAATGTTGAGGACATTTGAGATCAAGATCAATAATATCCATAGGTTAAAATGTATCATATAACAAATATAAGGGTGAAGGGATGGAAAGTAAGTCCTTCAATGCTTCTAAAAATAGAATAAAAGAACATAATCCTTAAGATGATTCAAATAAAAAGGGCTTGTAGAATAATTTTAAGGGTGACCAAGCTATCAAGGATTCAAGAAACCATGTTTAAAGTTTGAAAATGAGAAAACATGCCTATATAGCCTTAAGGTGAGGTTTTAGAGAGGTTTTATGCAATGTTCAAGATAAAAAGTAGGGTTCTCATAATTTTGTATACCACCATCAAGGTATAGCATAGAATGGTAAGTCTACATAATGAAAGGAGAAGGGTGTAAGAAGACTCAAACATTCTCCTAGGTCTTGAACTTGAGATGAAGAATTGTAGGTTTGAGACAAAACTATAAGTGGAGAGACACCTACCAGAGTTTCATGCAAGGTTAAAATGATTAAAAGAGAGGGTTATGAGTCTTTAAGACTCAACCCATAGATTTTTATATGCCTTGACCTTCAAGGCCTATCAATCAAGCCTTATGATATAGGATAGAATATTAAAGAGATCCATAGGCCTGAGTAAACTATAAAATAGGTTTGATATGAAATGAATGGAAGATTCAAGAGCCTCTAAATTAATGTTTCAAGTTTATGAGAAAAAATTAAAGTACTTTGACATGATAAAGCTCTTAATATCCATAAAAGGATAATGTGGATTATAAAAAATAACCTTCATACCCCTTAATGATGCATTGAATAGTATTGATTGTCCCAATAGTAAGATATATACACAATTGTAGGATAGTTTATGATTCCAAAAGCTTCATGAGTTATGAGGAATAGTTGTTAGAAACATAAAATAAGTTAATTCCACATGAAAGTTATAACCAAGTTTGAGGTTATAACACCAAAGTTCTAGGCCTACAAGTTCTTGACAAGGCTTCATGGTGGCTAAGAGTACAAGGTATATTTGGAAAGAAGCCATTGAAAGTTGTAGGTAACTCTTATGATGATGATTATTCAAGCCATCAATAAATGTCATGATGATGAATAAACCATAGTAGGGATTTCTCAAATCCCAGACAAGACATGAAGCTACATTGAAGGAGACCCTAGGCATTGGGAAGCATGAATAATCAGGATTCTAATGAATTATAACGAGTTTTATAAGAACAAGGATATAAAATGTAGATAGTCAAAATTAGGGATGCAAGATCAAAAATATCAAGAATCATTAGCCTTATATCCTTCTTAAAGGTCATTAGAAGATCTATAAATTGATTTTATATTTGAGTTCACTAATGAGAATGGTCAAACATGACCATGAATCAAGTTTAAGGTCATTTAAAACCGTAAAAGAGATTCAAGGCATTGGGAAAATGATTATATCAACATGTGACTTCTCATTAGATGCTCTTTCATACATGTCAACCAGGATTAAGGCCTAAGAATGGCATTTAAAATTGATTAGAAAGGTAACTCCCATGGAGTAAAGTAGTGGTCCTACACCAAGTCAACCATGCAACTGACTTTTGCATGCACAAGGATGTGGGAAATGGGTGAGTTAAAGATGGAGTTAGGAGTTTCAAGAGTTAAAACACACATGTCCTCCATCAAAACACAAATAAGAGATAAATTCAGCAAAGGCAAGGCCCTCTCCTCCACTCCTACATCACTCTCTTCAAAGGACCATCATTATGACATATAGAAGGTATTAGAAAAGGCATAGGGGCCTATAGTTTTAGTTGTTTTCCTCTTTAATAGGCTCATTTACATTATAATAGATGAATTTATGGAGCCTTGGTAGTGATTTTATTTTGATTTTCTTATAAAATGGGCTAGGAATTCCTCTCTATGTATCCCTCCATTGGGTATGACAAGACTTTTCCCATTCAAAAACTTGTTAAATTGCCTTTGAATCATTAAAAAGAGACTGATTTACCTTATTCTATGACTTGTGTTTTGTGTGAAATTATGGCATTATTGATATAATATTGTGATTGAAATATATTCTTCCTTGGTTATTGTCCAACTCTCTCACCTTTATGCAAGGTAGGATTCATTTTATAGGTCATAGGTTGTGTGCAATCAGATTTTGGCAAATAATTAGCTGTGAATATGTGTTATTCCTCATAGTTTAGCATTTATCCCTTGACCTTCCTATGAAATAATTATGAAAGAGTACTCAATTAAGAATTCATGCAAGCATATCAATTATTTTGAATTGTCATTGTTCAAATTCCAAGCTAGTGAGGGAGAATTACATTCTGGTGCATCACCTCCTTTTATGTTTATGTTTTAGATTATGTTTCCTTCTTTACCTTTTCCTCATTAAAATAGTAGAGTTAGTTTAGCCTAAGTTATTCACTAGGGGATCCATCCCTCTCTAGAGGCTCACCCATCACATAAGGTCACTCATAGCCTGAGGGGTATTCTATTGTATCAACTGAAGGGAGAAGTATTGAAACCACTTATCCAAATGGTGCACTTTAGACCAATAATAGTTTATTTTTGAGTAAGTTTAGGATAAAATTCATATATTTTTTCAATCATGATGTCTCCTACCTGATTCAAATCACTATAAGATCTTCTCTTAGAAACTGCATAGATAAGATAAGAGGTCATGTAGAACTTAGAAGTTGTTTTAACTTCCAAAAAATTCTTATGTATTGAATCACTGATGAGTTGTACCCAATTGATATATTATTTATTTTTATGAATATCTATATGTATCTATACATCCAAGTCTAGAATTTCCTTGTAGTTGGGTTCCTTACTACTCCATGTAAGAGTGTAGTCATATCATTGACTTCATTCATGAATTCAAATATGGAAAGATTATTTAGAATTATTATTGTTGTATATTTAGGTTTTGTCAACGATTTTTTGTTCACCCATTTTTCATAGGAATTGGTGTTGTCTTCCTAAAATTGCTAAGCAGTTTTAGGAGTCAAATCAATAAAGGATTCCCTTTCTACAAATTGAACTAGTTTATAATTATGCTCTGGTGATGAACATATAACATATTATCCTTTTGAATTATTTACCTCTCTTTTTTAAGGTCATAGTGTTCAGCTATAGTTAAGACTAGTTTTGGATACTATAATGAAGTTGAGAATGTAACTACCTATATCAACCACTATCATTTATGCTTTGGCCATAGTATATTTTGTGCACCCCATTGATTCTATTCCAAAATTTCTCCATGTCAATATGGCTCAATCTAGTATTTTTTATGTTCTCATAACTTGACTTTATATGTGATGGGGGAACAACACATTCAAATTGGTACTTCATATATGAGATTTCTTATCCTTGTGGGACCTTCTTCAAAGGAGTTTTCTTTGGGTTACCCTTGATGGGAGTCTTGGATGTTAACATTTATGGGGAAACACTTCCTGAGTGAAAAACCTACACTGCATTTCCTTTGATGAAGAATAAATTATGAAGGTGTTCAATCAAAAATCTTAGTTTTTGAAAATTTTCAAATGGAGATATTAGAGTCTAACAGGGTTGCCTATAGGGGTATCAAAATCCACTGGTAGTGTTTGTAATGATATCAAGACCCATAGGTGATGTTTGCACTACTATCAGGTTCTACAAGTTGTGCTAGCATGCCTATTAGGTTATAAAAATTATGATAGCACACATATCAAGCTATAATAAGTCTATTAACACTATCATTAGGTTTCTATGGTATTGTATATAATAGTGTAGTGATATGATGGGGATGCAAGTAAATGAATTAGAATTTTGTGGGGATGCAAGATAGGGCAATAGATTATGGGGATCTTGCCTCCAATGTATCTAGGATTTGATTGTGTGTTTGAAAAAACTAAGATTTGGTTAGGTATTTTTAACCTCAATAAAATCTAAAGAACACCCAGGAAAAATAGTTCTTAGTGCAAATATAAGGACTTACAAGGGTTTATAGAAAATAGAATATAGAAATCTTTGAGATATTGAATTCAAAGGAAAAAGGATGATCTCAATATAATCACCTACCTTATCCTCTAAAATAACATACCCTAATCATTGAATGATAAGATATAAAATTGATGAAGGGTGTAATGAATGAAGATGAGCAAAAAATAATTTTACAATTAGAGTGTGAGGAACCAATGAGAATGAATGATTTTAATGGTTAAAATAAACACAAATACTATTTTACATGATGAGGAGATAATGAAATTATAGGGTTTGCTCATAGATAAGTCAGGATCTAGTAGGGATGCATCTAGATAAATCGAGACCCAATGGGTGTGTCTGCACTAGCTATAGGTTCCATAGGTTGTGCTAAAAAACCTATTTAATTATAACTAGGATGTTAGTAGGCCTCTCAAGTTCTAATAAGTTTACTTTCAATGACTTCAAACTTTGACTAGGTCATTAACACTTTTTGAAATTGTAAAGTAAAACAAAAAGACTTAAAGAAATTTCAATCTTTTTGCATTTTTGACCAACTTAAATTTGTGAAGATGATTTTTTTGAAAATAAAAATTTTGAGCTTAACCAAATTTGATTTTTTTTAAATTTTTTTGACTGATTATGGTCAAAAGACCTAAGTTTTAGCTTTTCTAACCATTATTCAAATAATGGTAGAACACCCCCACATGTAACACTAGCCACTAACTAGAACACACTTAATTTTCATCATGGTTTATAAGATATGTGATTACACATAAAATTATGGATTATTTATACTCCCCAAGTTTGAGAAAATAAATATTGGTTTTATTCCAACAGTAGACTCAAATCTATAGCTAATCATTTTTTCTCTAGGCTTAACATAATGCAAATGAAACAATAGCGAGATAAAATAATTTTATGGCCAATAATTTGAATTAATTAGTCAAATGCACTTCCTAGGCTATAAAGAGTGAAAATTAGCCACTTTCCAATTTTATTTATGAAATTATTCTTTAAACAAAATTTAAAAAGTAAGCAAGAATTACAATTAGCAATTTTTACACCATTTCCAAGTTGAGAAAATGCATAAAAAAACACCATTAAATTAATTCATATAATAATCAATAAATTATTATGATCACTTGATCATATTTTCTATGTTACATAAAATAAAATTTTATAATTAAATAAATTTTCTGTGGAACTATGTTGTAAAAACACCTAGTATGCTGAAATGATTTTTAAAGACTAGAAAATGTGTTAACGAACTACTTGTGAAAATGGTTTTGAAATCTGACCAATTTTATTTTAAATTATTGGTATTAAAATTATTTTACCATTAATATGATAATTATTAACCATTTAAAAATTAATTTAAATCCTAGATTTAATAAATTTTATTTATGGGTATTTATTTTACATCAATTCCAAACTGAGTTTGCTAGGCTATTCTAGAAGACAAAAGGAATAGTTTTAACCATTTTAATCATAATTTCATATTATAAATATTGTTAGGTGTTTTATAATATATTTTGAACTATATGATGAGTAATGTGATTACTAGAAGTTATGTATGCTCCATTGTTTTTGTTTAGTATTGAATAAAAATCCATTTTTTTAATAGACAAGGTTCTACATTAAATGCTATTAGGATTGACAATATAAATACATTTTTAATTCATAAAACATAAAGGAAAGAATTACGATCAACATTCCAAATCCATTCAAAATTCCACATGGGACTTGTTTAACTCTAAAGTTGTCTTCTAGGTTTTACATCTAAGGATAATTACATACATAAGGAAATCATAACTTTCTTGGGCCCTAATATTAAAATATTTTTGGGATTGATTTGAGTGTGATTAAGTATTAAAAAGATGACATCCTTGAGTATTTATTCATAAAATACCAATATTTTCTATTGTATAAAAGTGCATCATTAAGTTTAAATTTCTTTTTTTTAACAAAAATCAAATGTTATTTTAATATTTTATTAGGGCATGTTAGACTATATAAGGGACCATTAATAATTTAATTTTCAAAAGCTTGAATAAGGTTACTAGGGTATTATTTAAATAAAATTTAAAATTTATGATAAAGGGGACTCCTCCTAAGAGTGGAGCAAGTGATCCTGTCCATTGGATCAAGCAAGTCCCACCCATTAGATTGAAACCTTAGGCCAAATCTTACTTTATCCTATTTATATTTATCTATTTCCCTTTTTTAATTTAATTTCATTTAGTTTTATTGTTTTCATATATTTGGGTTAGGGTTTTAAGTGATTAATAACTTCATTCTCCAATGGAAGAAGAGGACGGGATATACACATATGTAGATAATAAAATATGATTTATATGGTATCTTAATCTTATATACTTGAAAAATACCTATCAAGACTCTACCCTTAAGTTCTAGACCTCCCTACTATTTAAAGGTTTGCATTGACCATCTCACTATGCCTAAATGCTTATATTATGGTTCGACCCTAATAATTTTGATGACCCAAGCATTTTGAACTAAATAAAAATATTAAAAAATGATATATATCCTTAACTGATAGTTATAGATCCATACAAATTTTATAGCCTTTTGGACATTACTGATCACATAGGTACACTACCATTGATGTACTATCTAGATCCTTATCTGGTGTCCAGTCCTCAAAATTCATCTAAATTGAAAATTATTCAAAACCTATGTGTTGGATTATTTGTATTATGGAACCCTATCATGATATATTTTCAAAAGGTGTGGTATAAATATAATTCTAATCCTTCTCATTAATCATATAGAAAATACCAAGCAAACACCTACCAGGGCTCATTCAATCAATTGCACAACTGATTTATTGTTCCATATTCATCTCTATTTATTTATCAGTCATAAGATCTATCATAAAAAAGATCTGAATCATTCAAATAGAATCCCATGAGTGATATTTGTCAAGTTAAGATCATTTCATGCATTTTCAAATAGTATATTACATCTTTGTTCACACACACTCCCACACATATGAGAACTACATAATTTTGAGGTCCTCTTTGGAGTATTGGATATGTAGGCATCACTCAATGATAGAGGGGTAATTGAGGTTAGCACGACACCATGAGCCCACTAACCTATTTTTGAAAAAATAATTATGAGGGTGAAGAAGGGTGAAGAGCTAGGGTTTGATCAATAAGAAGAAAGTGAAAACATATATTCCATATCTGAAGACATCATTATAAAGGTGATATGAAATTAATAACAATGAAGTTATTTACATCAATATCCAATGTTTATTCCTTATAATATAGTAATGGAATAACACAGAAAACATGTGTCAATGGTAGTGTCTAGAGGTGAAGTTAGTGTTCATGACTATAAAAATAATATTTATAGAATTTAACAACTATTACAGAATCCTAATCCTACACATTTATGGTTGTGTCCAACCTAGATATACTTAATAATAGTTAACCTAGATAAATATCATTTCTCTTGGGTATTAGAACATATTAAATAAGTTACTTATTATATTTATCACATCTTAGTATTTTAATTTAGAATATTCATTTATCTAAGTTTTCAATTAATTGTCCTGCTATAGATTAGTTTATCACCCCCATGCTTAAGCTACTTCTATATTATTAACCCTATCCCAACGTAATGTATCAAATTTAGTGTTAAACATTTGGAAAACATAATGTGACATGCATATGCTAGTTTCTTATACTTCATTTACTCACATTTTCACTTCCTTCAGTGGATTTCCATTGCTTGCTATAGTCTTGCTTGTGGAACATTTGAGTCTGTTATTTTCTTGTTGGTCCCTATGCCATTATATGTTATTTAAACATTTGAATATGCCATTTAATTTTGATTGTGTGGTATTTTACCATGCCCCTTGTATGAGGTCTCCTTAGATGATTAATTTTCATTACATTGAGGGTTTTTATGTGTGTGCTTAATGGTTTGTTGAGTTTGTACTATCACTCTCTAGATATTTCCATGATCCATATCATGCACCTTAGGGCTTGATATGATCACATACCAAAATAGTCATTGATATATCTACTTAAACATGTTAATCCTATATGATACATGATTCATACATAGATTTTATGGTTATCTTATCCTTTTTTGGTAAGATAACTACCATACTTCATTTCCCCCACTTCTAGGTGGGGGGCATGTTAGTGGGGGAATGTAAACAAGGCATGACCTCCACATTTACATACTTTGTACATTTTAGAGGGGGTTTATCATAAATACATGACCTCCATGATTAATCAATTCTCAGTATCTCTATATTTTAGTGGGGCATGTCAAAAAGACATGACCTCCACATTTACACAATATCTAGTATATATTTATGATTCAAATATACACTTGGGTTAGAGTCCTACAAATTACACCAATTTTAAATAGACTTGAAACATAGTTTTTCATATTTGTTACACATATAATTTATATTGATACATATTAAGAGGTGCATATGTCATGCTAATGCACTAAAATTTACAAAATTTACTAATTAGATCTTAAGATTATTATCACTAGGAAGCACCATTTTACACTAGGAAGTAACATTATTGATCCTTTTCTATTTTCATTAGTGGGATATATTTATAATTTGAATTTATTAAATTAATAAACATTTCCATATTTTTAGGTTGGGCTGATTAAATCACCCAACCTCACTAGATTTATAGGATTTATTGATTAAATCACTCACCCTCACCAAATTATATATTCACACTTCAATTGTGAAATTGAGATTTAGTGATCTCAATGTCCATGTAACAACTCATCATTAAACCAAATTGGGGAATACATTCCAATCACCCTCTTCAAATATCTAAGGTTTAGTTCTAAACCTCTATTAGATCCAATGCTTCATAAGGAATCATATTTACCAAGAAAAGTATTAAAGGGGAACCATGGTTACATTGACACACACGTGTACTCCTTCCTTGGTTTCTTTATTTTTGAGCATTTCAATTATTTAAAATTTTAGATTATATACATTGATTTATGCTATAACATGCTCTTGGTTACAAGTATTACACCAATAAATACACTCAAAGTGGGCTCAAACAAAGGTAAGGTGTGGTGTACACTAGGGTTCATTTTAGTGGGCCATATAAAAAATATATGGAGATCCTAAGGTGAATTGGATTCATAATAGTGGTAAATTAGTTTGAAAGGCATATCATTACACATGTGAATCATGTGATTCCATGAGATGAATTGAACAAGGCATGATAGAGTTCTCTAATACACATAAAATACCAAGGTAAGATATCCACCAATACACTGCAAGTCTTTAAATAGATGATGACGTAGTGTAGATGAACAAAAACATCAAGAAAGTGAATGCTGACATAATACATAGTATAAACACACATCAATATGATGCAAATGAATGATACCTTCATGCATATGAGTACTAACATTATGCATACAAATGATGGTAATATGCATCATGTAGACAAACATAAACATCATAGATCATGTAGATAGATGCTAGTACCATGCATCATGTGGACATATGTTGGCATCATGAAAATGAATGTTGGTAACCTATAGGCATGCACTATCATGGTATAAGTACCCATTGGTATGATACAGGTGATCACTAGTGTAATGTCGATGAATGCCTATATGAACACCCACTAACATGATATGGGTAATCACCAAAACTATGCATATAAACACCTATGCAATGTAGATGAATGCTGGCATGGTATGGCTAAATGATAAAATAATGTAGATGTGCACTTGTTTCATATAGGTGGATGTTGGTATCATACCAGTGGTCATTATATCATCTATAAAGAATCAACACTCATCTGCAACACATCAGTGGTCATCTATATGGTACCAATGCTTATCCAAGACATTTTAGTGTTCACCTACCTACATGTCAACATTTAGATACATTGTATAGATGTTCATTAATGGGATACAGATAAGTGCCCATATCCTACAAGTGGTGGTAGGGTACTAACAAGCATCCATTTGTATGTGTAATATTGATGTGATCCACTTAGCCATGTCATAGGTGTTTTTAGTGAGTGTCCATGTTATGTAGTTATTTTCCCATATCATGCTAAACTCCTATAAAAGTGTTGAATGCACCTTATTTTGAACTTTTTTCCATTTCTTGCTCTCCTCCTGTGGTTAAATTTTTTGGAATCTTTTCTTCAAATTATAAAACCCTATTTTCATCCATGGCTTTTATTTCTTAGATATCTTTTGGCATCACTACAAGCATAGGCATAGAGGTAAAAGGAAACCCAAAACTTACTTTCCAAAATTTGACATGCACCATCATCCAAGGGCTTCTCCAACAAGAAGACACATACAACTAATGGGTGGAGCCTTGCAAGTTTAATGACATTATCTACATGCTGTAGTATGAGAAATATATTCATTTGTTGAATGTTCTCTTGTAAAGCTTTGATACCACTTACACACTTCACATCACCTTGAAATCCAAGAATATATTGTTTAGAATCCATACAGAGGATATCTAAATACTAATAGGTCTACCTTATAAGGATGGGGGCATGGTCATCACAAAGGCCTTGTTGATTGATGAGTAAAAAAAGTATTTAGATTTTCATTACTCGCTGTAGGTAGATGGTATGTACTAATTTTTTTTATAATTTCTCATTTTTCACTAGTTTTAATTATATTAGTTCTAACTTGTTATTTTTTTATAGATCCTCAATGCTATGGTAAAAATGATTTAAGATTTTAATGTGTTAAAATCCTATTTTAATAGGAATGCTTGAAAATTTCCAAGCAAGAATTATTTTGCAAGGTAGATCATTCGATATTCCATTCTGGGCTTTGGTTTATATTCTTCGTACTCTGGTGGCTCAACTATTTGACTCGTGCACTTTTATTTCAAATAGATTTAAAGATGATTTAAAATTTTCTCTGCATAATGAACATACTTAATTTTTCTATTGTAATTATATCATTGCATTATACTATGAAACAATTTTGGATTTGTAAGCATCATTTGTTCCTTCTACTCTCAATCCCAAAATATTTATCAATGAACTCTCCCTTGAAGCATATGAGGTTGGTTGGAGTTATTGTTCAAGATTGTTCAAGATTTATAATATATTTATTTCAAATAGTTATATAAATATTTATCTAGTTAGTTTTAAATAAAATATATATTTTTCTTTCAAAAAAAAAAAATTGAAACAATTGCCAAAAGAAACATAACAACCAAGGGATGTCAACCTCCTAAGGCCACCATGAAAATAGACATGGAGGAGGATAAAATCAAATTCATAGGCATTTGATTCATAAATTAATAAGAAGAAAATGAATGTGGAGTTTGATTACACCTCTGACATATCCCTCCACTCATGTTATCGGTATAGCTTCATAAACTAGCTTTACTTTGATTGAATACTCTTTTACCAGTGTAATATTTTAATACTCTTTTATATATATAATATCACCCACACAATCTATATTGAAAACACTAGGGGGGGTCTGGCAGAGATTTGAAATTTCCCCAACAATATTAACAATAATATCCATAGAAATAATAACAAGGTACACTAAACAAATCTATTTTTTTACTAAATGCTAATATTATACTATATTTTTTTAATTGGTTATTTTAGTGATTTTAATTCCCCTTTGTGGGTCATTCTTCTCAATAGATAAAATTACTACCACAGCCACCACTCCATCATGGCCCTATAAATACTAGTATTTGGAAACATTTGTTTATCCCAACTCACAGTGGTGGCATGGTTCAGGTGGTAACATAGGAATTTACAAACCTTTCACTTGGTGGTCTACCTAGTGCAATGGGGACCACATTTCTTCATGAAATTGATCTATATGATGAGTGTTTGGGCATTAATAGTGGCACACCCATGGGTTTTTTCAACCCACATGATATGATATAGGGATCTAAGCCCACAGAGTGATATTGTATGCCCAATTATCCATCAAGTGACATAGAAGGTAGTCCTATGCAAGATATTCCCCAAATAGATGACCAACATACTTTTTTTCCTATTTCTAATTTATTGGTAAAAAATAATAAAGCTTATGTTAATGATTTTATTCTTCCAAACCTTTATGAATTAAAAACTTGGGAGCATCAGACAAAAGTATTAATTTAGGAAATAAATGCCTATTTACACAACCACAATCAACATAATCAATTATATGCAATGGTGGAGCATCAAACAAAAAAAAATGATGTTTTATTTAATAAAGTAGTTTCAAGAAGTGTTGTGGTTAATAATAACTTTAATGATGTTGTTCTTGATATCATGTTCAATAGGCTTGAGAACTTAAATGCAGAAGCCCAAACATACTATAACAAATGGAAAGAAAATAAAATCCTTTTGGATCTTGTGAATGCAAAAAAAGAAAAATATGCGGTAAATTTATTTATGATTTTTTAAATTAAAATTTAATTTTAAAAAATTAATTAATTAAATTTTTTTATCATTTGCAGTCAAAATATACAAATCTAAAGAACCAAGTTGTTGTCCTTGACATACATCTAAAGAATGCATGCAAAAGTATTTTTGTGGCAATTTATTTCAAGGAGAAACTCTTTTTTTTTGAATCAGCAAAATAATACTTTGAGAAAAATAATTCAAAAAAATGGCTTGGATCCTGATGTTTTGTTTAAAAAGAAAGATGAAGTGGACCCACCATTGCTTTCAGTGAGAGATGTTGTATAATAATGGGGAACTCTTGCCAATATCCATTTTGTAGTGAGATATCTTCAAGAATCTAGGATCCCACTCCTCATAGACAACACAATCACTACCAGTACTAGCTAATGAGTAGTGAAAAGATAAATTGATCCATAATGATTATGAGACTTTAGTTGTTTTGTAATTTCTTCCATACTATTGTTTTGTAATTTCTTCATACTACTATGTAATTGATGAAAACTAAGGTTTGAGCTCAAAGTCATGAGTTATTTTATGTTTATGTTTTTTAATTACTGGAAACTTGTGTTTTATAATATTTAAAATATATTTTGTAATTATAGATTTTTTACTCATATTAGGCTATGATGTGTAATAATTTATTGCAATGTTCAATTGATTTAATTTATATTAAATTTGGTTTCAAATCTATTAAAATACTATTTACCATTTTTCATTTCATTAAACAATGTATATTTAATTTAAAAGGTCAAATAATCATAAAAAATAAAATGTTGAATATGTACTATTTTTTGCAACTTGCAATGTAAAAAATGGTAAAGAATACTACTACAGTATGCTAAAGATAGGATCATATCAATTAAGCATTTCATAAACAACTTAAATCAAATCGAATCAATTAAACATTTCATAAATATTGTTTAGTAGTTTTCATATTCATATTACAATGTTATAAACTAACACTCCGTTATCTCAAACAACCCTTTGGTAACTCTTGCTTCATCATTGACATTTATATGTCTTGTCTCACTGGCTTTTTCAATTTCACTATCTTCTTTTATAGTTGTATTCATGACACCTCTTCTTTTAGTTAGAGTAATCTAAATTGAAATTGCTCTATCATATGGAAACACATCTACTTCAAAACCTAAAACATACAACCTTAAACATGTCTCAAGACTTTTATCCAATCTATTCCGAAGCCTTGATTTAACAAAAGATAATGCATTGAGTACCCTTTCATCTTACACAAACCCAAAAATCATTGTTTGGTAAAATTCATATAATCAAAAATATTCATTGATTTCTTATTTCAGAACACTGTTGTGATACAATTTCTTCCATAGACTTTTAATAGAACCTATTTATGTTGGTTTGCTAACAACTGATAGTATTCAACCATTGTAATTCCAAAAAAGATTGACTATTTTTTTAGTAATTTTTTTTACAAAATACCCTTAAATTATTCTCCATTTATTTACATAGACTTACTAAAATGTTTGATGAAAGTACCCATGTATCTGATAAATAAATTACTTTTTCTTTTTTCACCATTTGCACTATTCCAAAATGTAGTATTCACCACCCCTATGACTTCAATCAACTCATCCCTTTGAAAATGATCTCAAATTTTAGCAGATAAACTTTTTGAAATGTCGATTAATTTCATTCACATGTCACATATGACATTATCATATAGAACCCTTGTTATAGGTACTTCCTCAAATTTTGATCCAATTCTATTAGTTCATCTTTGGAGAGTGTGTAATGATATCTTCTTTCCATTAACAAAAATACAAATATGATCATGAATATTGAATTATAAATAGTTTTGAGGGTCCTTTATAGTGGTTAAAGTTTCCCAACTCTCAAATATTGGTCCCTTAAAACTTTCATTCGAGTAATATAATATATTAAATGATAGACAAACCTGTTTCCTCAATCGTATGAAGTCAACAATATATTGATATCTCTTGTGCATGTTTTGTCAAACAATGCATTTCCTTCAACATGGGTAGAATACCACATAATGTTAAAAAAGTTTTAAAATATATCAATTGGTTAAATAAATATTTTACCTTGTCAACCTCCATCCTATACTTAAACACAAAACCAACCAAAGATTGATATTGTTCAAATATTTTACATACATGATCATACATTGAAATCCATCTAGTATCTACATATTTTAATAGTTTTTCCTATTAGTCATTCCAAATGATTTTTTTTGAAATTCTAAAAATCTTTTTGGACTACATCATATGTACATGTGTAAATCATGATTAATCTCATCCACTTTTGTGATATTTTTAAATGTGCTTACAATTTTGTAAGCAAGATTCATTCTATGTGCCATGCAATGGATTAGAGTCATATATGGGGTAATTGATATTTGCTAGTGAATACACAAAATATTTTATTTCCCCATATTACTAATGCACCATCCACACCAAAACACACCAAATTAGTACCTATATCATGGTAACTCATCCCAACAATATCCATCAAATTAGAAATAACCAATTTTTAGAGGTTTTTAGCATTACAGTTTTTAGTCATTTTATGTAAAAATAAAAGATGAGGTTACCTTGAATGATTTTTAAATGTATATACATGCATACATACTCATTATGTGTTATCAAACACTATTACCTCATCAATGGATAGTGATATAAATCTTGTTGATTTTAATTTTTCTTTCAAATCTTCATTTTCAATCATTTCACGGCATTTGTCCATCTCCCAAGCATTAGTATCTAACCAATGTGAATGTGGAATATTGTGAAATCTAAGATCTTGAAATAAAATCTTGTAATATAAAAAATTATAGATTGGTTTTCCTCTTTTTAAGATGTGATATAAAGTTTAAAATTGTATATTTTTGGCAAGCAAATTAAATTGAGCAACTTTTTTGAATCGAGCTTTAATTATTCCTCCTTCGTCAATGAGGTGCCATTGATATTTCTAATGATTATGATGCTCTATTGCGTAAAATTGATGCATGCACTCTTTTTCATTTTTCCATCTCATTATTTTTTTGATATTTCCATCTTTGTCTTTTACCAACTCATATATTTTTCCACAATATTTCTCAATTATGTCCAACTTGAGTTGTATTTTGTGGTCCTTTCCAAGTTTCTAACTACATATTGTGCATTTACATTATATTGGTGTGTCAGTACTATTTTTTGGCTCTATAGGTTCAATACATAGGTATTTAGATGCCCACTCATACTAAAATAACCTTCTAATTGTCCATGTATTTTTTTTCTTCTGCATATTTTTTATGCCTTTTTCAACTGAAGATTGTTTTGGATGCATAGCAGTCTCATCTAAATATTGTGTTGGGTGAGTAGAAATCTCATTTGGTGTTAGAAAATCATCATTTCCACCACTACTTATGATGTCAGATCTCCATTTCTTTGAATTCAATGGGATAGCGGGCATTTCTTTCTGAGTAACTTCTTTCAGGGGAGGTATATATTTAAAAGTGTTATACAAGTCTTAAATACTTTTATCATTGAATTATACATGCAAAAAGTATGTATGACATTATTTTTTAATAAACATCAATACTAAATAGCAAATAAATAAAAAACATTAAATCAAATAATATTTATAATTTAGTACCTGTGTTTAGCATTTCATTCCCAAGCATGTATACCAATTTAGGGAATTCTTTGATACCTTTATCAATGGGTTCTACATGAAATATTGTTGTAGATCTTGTCATTATTATTGAATCTTTAAAATAATATTTAACTAATTAAAAAATTATATTCTAAGAGTTAGTATCTCTATTTGGCATTTCAAGTTCATACTAAGGTATGTCTTCCTTGGAGACATTTATTCAAAAGAGTTATTAGTGGGTTTTGCATGTAAAATGGTTTAAGACATTTTAATTATTATTTACCTTTAACATAATCCAATAAACAAAAATCACTAGTTAATTGAAAATTTAGTACCTGTGTTTGGTGTTTAGCTAAAATAAGATAATAGGTTATTTTATTTTTTAAATTTTTTGGAGGCATTAACATTTACTTAAGCCATATAATCAAGTCTACAGAGCCATGGATGAAAGATGATTAATAAAAAAAAGATGATTAACAATAAATAAAGATGCTTGATATATGAATAAGGAATCATGATAGCAATCAAATATGAGGGTGATCGATGATAGCCTATAGATGCCTGACAACATCCTAAGAGTGCAGGCATCCAATGATAGTTTGTGCATTTGACTATAGCCTATCAACATCCAACTACTACCTACTAGTGCTCAATGACAACATGTAGGTGATTAAATGTAGCCTACTAGTGTCTAATGATAGCATGTAGGTGATTAAGTTTAGCCTACTAGTGTTTGACTATAGATTACTCACATTTACCTGTATCTTATTGATGTTCACCTGCATACTACCGTTGAGAACCAATAGGCTACATTTAGGCATTGATAGGCTATATTCAAATGTTAATAGGCTATCATCAGGTGCCCACATTCATAAGCTATTGTTAAGTGCCTAGAGGCTACCATCGCATGTTGATAGGCTAAAATTAAGTGCCTAAAGTCTATAATTGGGTACCAACACTTGTAGGATGTCATCGAACACCCATAGGCTACCATAAAATGCCCTCATGTTTAATTGTCATGATGGCACTTAAAGAGCAGTAAATGAAATTATAGTTAAAAAATACTAAAAAAATATATTAAAAAAAATATTGCATACCTTATTGAAAATTATTGATTCTTGAAGCCCTTTTGGGACCTAAAATACCAATCACTAAAAAAAATTCCTAAAGTCGCCTGACGGTATGTGGTAAATTCCTCTAGAATAGCTTTTGAGGTACCGATGAATTACATTTATATGAAGAAATTTATATTTAAATATAAGTGAACTTATCCTTAAAATTAACTTTGACCCTAAAAATTTAGGTGATCCCACTCTGTTGATCACTCCACAAAAATCACCAAATGCCAACTTTGAAAAATGAGATGCTCATAGATTAATAAAGATTTACCACTAAAAAAACCTTTTTGTATACACCTAGGTACACATTTTATTTATTTTAACCTAGTAATTTCATCCTTATGCATGAATAAATTAAAGGAGTAGAGGGTAAATGTATATACTAAAATCTGATTAATATGGCATATCAATCTTGTATACTTGACAAATACCTATAATAGCTCTACCCTTTAGTTATAGATCTCTATGTTGATAAAAGACTCACATTCACCTTCTCATCATTCCTAAATTCTTATCTTATGATCCAAACCTTATCATTATGATGACCCAAGCCTCTTACACTAAAAATAATCTTAAAACTTGATATATATTCTTTATTGTCAATTATAAATCCATACTAGTTTTATAGCATTCTAGGCACTATCGACCATAGAAAGACACTACCATTGGTGATAGTGTCTAGATACTTATCTACTATTTAGTAATAAAAATTCACCACAATTAAAAATTATTCAAAACCTATGGGTCAACCTATTTGTCTTATGGAACCCTATCATGATATATTTTCAAAATGTGTGGTATAAATATAAGTCAAATCCTTCTCATTAATCATAAAGAAAATACCAAGCAAGCACCTACCAAGGCTCATTAAATCAATTGCAAAACTAATTTATTTTACCCTATTTATTTATTTTTCATAGGAACAATCATACAAAAGATATGAAACATTCAAATAACAACCCATGAGTGATATTTGTCAAGTTACAAGTGAGATCATTATATGCATATTCATTTAGTATATTTCACCTTTGTGCACACACTCTTCTACACATAAGGGATAAATACATAAATTTGAGGCCATCCTTAGATTATTGGCTATGTAGGAAGTGTTCAGTGACAAAGGGGTCATTAAGGTTAGCTCGACACCTTGATCCCACTAACTTATTTTTGAAAAACTTATACTAAGGGTGAAGATTTAATGCCCAAAATTTCACCTAAATAAAATCCATAAAACACTAATATATTTATATATATATATATATATCTTCTTGTGTAACACTAATTCGGCATGAGCAAACACTCCAACTATTTACATAACCACACTCATGCATCCCTTGATTACACACATCTTATAAAATTATATACAAAAGTATATGAAACTTTAAATTTACACAATCATAGTACACATATGCAACATCGATGCTCACCTTCTATCTCAAAATAGAAGGTACATAAAGGAATACGACAAGCTAACATCGACCATGCTACGTTGACTACATTAGATGTGGAGTGTAAGGATAAAATAAAGTGAAATATTAAATTAATATTAATCATAATTTATACTAATGATACTAATACTTAAGCTCATCCCAATTGGTATGGAAAATGATCTATCAATGGTTTGTTGACACATTATTTCTACAACTACCACTGTAAGCATGCTAAAATTATGTAAGCAACTAAAATCTTAATTATCCCAACATCAAATAGAATCACCATTTAACTCATGAGTAAATTATTCAAGGTTAATCATTCATGACAAAGTTGAATTACTAAATCATAGTGCATCCAGACTTGACTAGCTCACCTCACAATTAAATTATAATTTTATTAAATTGCCTATCAAATGGTGATGGATAAAATAATTCCACAAGGTGAAAAGTATTTATGTAATATATGATATATTATATTATCTAAAATATACTATTAATAACCTAAAAAAAATCCAATAATTTAAATGCTAAAATAACTAGGCATTCTAAACATGTTTTAACATAGAAAACTATTCAACTAAACAATTCTTTAAATAAACAGGGTTCATAATTGAATTACTATAAATAGTAAAAACATCCAAAGATATTAAAACAAAGTTCTTGTATAAATTTAAGGGTCAAATTAATCATTATCAACCTCTAGTTTTAATGAAATACTATTTTTATCAATTCAATTTTGAAACAACTTTGTAGGCTCAAAAAAAATCACATGTAGAAAATTGCCAAAAGCCTCTAAAAATAGATTTACTAAAAATCATCAGGATGGGGTAGAAAAATTATGGTTGAAAATCCTAATTCCCATGATATAATTCTAGAGCTTAATTTTTTTAGTTTCATAAAAACTCTAGTTATATTAATTTGAGCTCATTTTCAAAGTGACTTTGCAGATTAAAATTAAAACAACAATTTTTTTTTTGAATAAATTTAATTTGGAAAAGAGTTATCAAAAATAGTAAATGATCATGTTTTGGTTAATTCAAATTACCTATGTTAATTTAAACATAATATAAAACAATATCAACCCCTAAATTTGAGATGTTTCACTTTAACTTATTTTGGCAAGGTGCTTGCGATGGGGTTCTAAAAATTAAAATAATCAATAAGTGATTAATTTCTACAATTATCCCTACAAATTGTTTCATCGAAGAGCAACTAGATGTTTCAAAAATTTATTTATACCAATTATCCTATTCCTTTAACTTCTAAGGAGGTTCCTTTTAATTTCTAAATAATTTTTTATGATCCAAATCTACCCACTATATCAACTTAATATGATGTGGTCTCATGCATTTCACCATTTTTATATTTTTTAATTTCAAAGATAAATTAACCATAAAATATTGTTTCTCTAGAAATAATCAAATATAAGACTTATTCGATTATAAGATAATGATAGTTTTTATGTTGCTTCATGTTTATTTGTTAAACATGTTTAGGTTTTGATTCAAGATTAATATTATCGCTCTCTTTCATTATTTATCCCAAATGCATTCCAATGATTAAAGGTGAGTGTCCCATCTTGATTAAATTAGTATTGATAGTGCAGTTCATTAATTTAAACCTTGCATCTTGAAACTTATCTTTGTAGGATGTAAGATACCAAAGAAAACTATTAATGTATCAAAATTCTCAAGGATATTAAGATTAATCCAAATTTAATCAAGATTACAATAAATAATAAATTCAATTTTTAATAACATAAGATATTTTTTTTGTAATGATATCAATATGAAAGTATTACAAGATTATACTAATGTTCTATCCAATCATGCCAACATGAGCACAATCTATGATAATAGTAAAATTCATTATAGATTTACATCCTCAATTAACTCTGGGATATAACAAATTTCTCGCAATCACTAGATAAACTAATTTCAAACAACAACTCTATTTACAATATCAATAATTAAAAAAATACATAATATTTTTGTGAACAAGTGAACTACATCTCCTTTTCTTGCATTATGACATAAATAGCAAGGGGTCAGCTAAAAATATGATAAAATGACTCCTCCTCCCTTAAATACTATTCTTTTTCCAAAATTAATAGACAAATTAAATAATAAATCTATCAATTAAATAAAACATGCTTATGATGAATCTAGAAGTAACCCAACAAGAAGGATAAAATATTATGCTATAACATTAATAACACAAGACTTATTGGTAACCATACCTAACACCAAGCATTAATCAATTTTTTTTATTATTACCCTAACGATAACCATTTACTATTATGTATCAAAAACAAACAATAACAACTTACTATTAAAAACTATTAAATAATTGCACTACGTCTAAGTAAACAAACTGACAACTCATACATCATTTTAACCAGTAGTTTCTAAGCTCCCTTAAAGTGTGCTATCATTATTAAAATTAGAGGGAAATCTTATTGATTTCCACTTGCAAATCTCTTTATTTTCAAATCAAAAGATTAATCAATCAAATATTTGTTAAAATAAAAATCAATTCTATTGTTATTTCAAAATCCCATGTCTACATTATAAGAGTTAAAATGTCAACTTTACATCTTTACATACAAAATAAATCTCCAACTTAGACTATTATCAAACAATGACTATTCATATTCGATTTTGCTTAAATAGAATTGATTTAATATTTATACCCAAGTCCATTCAAAGATAGTGGTAATTTTGAAATTTTTTGCTTATGTACTTTCAACCAAGTGTTTACAAATATTTATATATCTACATTTTCAATGAAGGCCAATCGTCATTAAAATTTCATCATCTTTCACTATCTGAAGATGTATATATGTATACAATTAATTGTTCATAATGCCTTTGGAGCAAATATTTTCTTGATACCATTTTTCGTAAGTAAATACATATCTTTAAGTATATGCTCATATATTTCAATAACCAAAATCACATTTATATAATATATGCCACATTTTTATTATATAATTAATAATAAATTTACATTAACTATAATCCTAATTATATGATTTAAATCACACTCATATATATATATATATATATATATAGAGAGAGAGAGAGAGAGAGAGATTAAGAATAACTTTTCATATATATTAATTTGTCTTAACATAATTTGATTTGTTTATATTTTTTCTTCTTTATATATATCTAATATTTTAAAAAACTTACTCGACCAATGGCCCATGACTAACAACCAGCATTAAGCCTAGACGTCAGCTTAGCTTGTTGGGGTAGGGGGTGGCCGACTAGCCTACCCTCCGTCCCCTCCCTATTATGAGAGGGGGCTAGGATGGATCAACTATCATACCCCATCCCCTCACATATCAATCTATAATTTTATTTTTTATTTTTTTGATATATATAAATATATATATATTTTTTTATCTATTTTAAATAAATTTAAAATCAAACAATATATATATATATATATATATATATATATATAGTTTTGAATTTTTTCCTTTTAAAAACAAAATAAATCACGAATGTATATATTCCATATATATATTCTCTTCTAAAAATAAATATGTAGAGGTGTAATAAGTAAATACACACACACTTATAATTATTATTATTATTAGTATTATTATAAAGACAAATCAACCGAAATGATATTAAAATCTTTAGCTAAACCCTCAACCATTTTGATGAAAAACTTGACAACATAATTAGAAAAATAAATTTGATTTAAATCAAGATGAAGCTATTCTTCATTGTTTAGCTCATCTATTAATATAGAAAAAGAGATAAATATATGAGGGCAAAACCACTTGGTTAAATAATCTTCTTTGTTTAGCTCATTTATTGATCTAGAAAAAGAGAAATTAATCTATGAGGGAGAAATCACTTACTTGGTTAAACACAATTCTTCATTGTTTAGCTCATCTATTAATATAGAAAAAGAGAAATAAATATATGAGGGCAAAACCACTTGGTTTCTTCTTCTTCTTCTTCTTCTTCTTCTTCTTCTTCTTCTTCTTCTTCTTCTTCTTCTTCTTCTTCTTCTATTGATCTAGAAAAATAGAAATTAATCCATGAGGGAGAAACCACTTACTTGGTTAAACACAATTCTACTTCTTATTCTTCTTTGGTTATCTTTCCTGGCATTAGCATTGTCAATGGAGGAAAGAACATGGCAAGAGAGATTAAGCTCTGAACAAATGCAACAATGGATGCAACCACTTGGCAAGAGAAAAGAAACTACAAAATCTTAAGTTGGTTTATCCAAGCTTGCAATATTTTATTATTTTAGTTTGTACTTGGTTAAATATAATTCTTCTTCTTCTTCTTCTTCTTCTTCTTCTTCACTTTTTGGTTGGATCTCATGGCATTAGCATCATAAATGGAGGCAAGAACATGGCAAGAGTGATGAAGCTCTAAACAAATACAATAATAAAAGAAACTACTTGGCAAGATAAAATAAACTACAAAATCCTAAGTTGGTTTGTGCAAGATTTCATAAAGCTTTGATTTCAATATTTTATTATTTTAGTTTATTTTTATTTATTTGTTTTATTTTTTTATTTCCCATCATCTCGAAAATCCAAAACAATGACTAAGGTTTATCCAAAAAAATGAAGAGTCAAACTTCACTTTTCAAGGATAGCCATCAACCCACTAAAAGAAGAGAGTGCCCTCTCTTGCATGCCCATATAACTCTTTAAAACAAATAAATTTTAAATTACATTTCTTGAAAAATACTCTACCAAGTAGGTCAATGTCTACTAACTAGGATAGGACTTAAGAAAGTAGATTTTCAAAAAGTCTTATGGGATAGGCTCATAGGATCTCTAGGAAATCTATGACTCTTCTTAAAATAATAAAGGTCATTTTAAGAATTTAGAAAATTCATATGATAAATATGAGAAGTTTTAATTTAATTAATATTTTTAATTATTTGAATAATCATCACTCCATTAATATTCAAAGAAGAAACTATAATTTAAATTCTTAACAACCACGTAATTACATTATTTTAGGTCTCAATTAGTAAGGGGAAGGAGGTCCCTCATATAGGGTATTATATGTTCCCCCTCTTATAAAAGTATCATCCTTGATGCAAAAATCACAATGAAGAATAGTACGTTAATTATTCACTCTCAAAATATCCTTGAAATACAATTACAAGCCACTGATACTTGAAGTTTTACTAGTAAAATAACTAAACCCAAATGATCACTGATATGAATATACTAATATAAGTGTCATTTCATGGCTAAACTATACTGAGCAAAATTAAGAAATGCTAAGCAATATCAACTAATACTGATAACCACCATGTCACAACCCAACTGATATCATAAAATAGTTTTTTCAAACTCTAAAGTTATAAATGCATAAAGCATAAATTTGTTGAATGACCATATTAAGCACTCAGTGACATCCCTTGGTGAACATACCAATGAAAAATAAGTATCCAATCATGGAAACACACTATACTACTAAGAATTTTAAACACCACCAAGCCAAATTATCATACTAAGTCATATTATCCAATTGATTTTCATTATCTCCCTATACCAATTGAATCAAGAATATTAATATCATCTGGAATGAGAAATTGCAAACCAAATTCATTATGATATAATTCATGTTGTCATACATATCTAACATTTACCCACTGAAACCCAAAATCCTTTGATATAATTATGAAAGCTCAAGTACCCATCTAATGTATAAATAATATTGGACCGTATTAAATTATGAAGAATAATATTGGCAAGGTTGAGTCCCAATATCTAGTGCCATTTGCAACAAATGAGTACATGCACCAACTTGTAATGGTAAACCAAGCTAAACTATACAACAGTATATTGGGTCCTAACATCCAACACCATCATAATAGAACAATACCACTGTTGAAATGACTAATAAATCACTATACTCTATAAACTTCTTAGAATTACCAAAAGAATCATATCTCCATGCATGGATCACATATATAAATATAATGACCACATTTTGTGGGTTGAGAAGGATGGTAACATGAACTAGTGCAACCAGTTCTCATCACTACCCATTAGTTGTATTCTAAGCTACTTCTCTTCCCCCATACCATGTCACTAGTATAACATTTATGCACATTATGAACACATGTGAAACCAATACCAATAATCATCCAAAAAAAATTTAAAATTAAACCGATCATGTGAAATTAAAATCAATTAAAAAAATGAGACAAATTAACCTTAAAAGAGAAATCCAAATAATAAAAAAATATCAACAACAATTTCTATAATCGGTTACATAAAATATTAAAAAATAAGAAAATAGTATTGGTTTCAAGTTAAATTAAAATAAAGTATTAAAACAAATTAAAATAAATTTGAAAAAACATGATGAAAATATATCACATCACAATCACTATGTGACTTAGCAAGTTACCCAAGGGGAGAAGGAATAAATTAAGAGGGCATCAAGTAGTCTACTAGCCATCATAGAGAATCAAATTATGTCATCAAGCATAGTATATTGGTCCACCTATCATTACCAATATAAAAATAGTCCACTAGCCATCTAGAGAATTGAACTACATCATTGGCTAGGGTGTGGTCCATCATAGCAACCGACAGGTAAAAATAAATAAGGATAGCAAACAACAACTCCTATACATGCCATCGCAATGCCATATTATCACCAAATTATACTATACTAGCTCACATATCTGACTATGATGTAAACAAATTGCTATCAAATAACATTACCTATAGAGAGTAATCATGTAAAAACATATCAATTTTTTTTTGTATTGGTCTAACTGATGCCACAATGTCATCCCTAATAATATTTCAACATATATCTATAACTAAAGTTATAATCTCATGAAAAATATTTGAGACTCTCTTTGTACGGTGACATAATTTCCCAAGGTAACATGTAGAAATTATGTCTATTATCCATCACTAACCATCACTGAAGAGACTAAATAAATAATCCATATCACAACACAATGCTACTGAAGAGAAAGTACCCAATGACATTTGACCATAACAGTCCACCATGACAAACTAACTGATATAGATGAAGGAGAATGACAATTCTCCACTCCCATGCATGGCATCCTAGTGCCACATAAATACTAATGCAAACATATTAGATCATATATCTAATTTTCACTACTCTAAAGTATCATATCTCATAGGGAATATCATTTTCAAATATAACTCACTAAAGTTATGTAGAGTGGAAAATGTATGTATGTTTGAGTGCTAACCACTAAAAATTGCTATATGTAGTAAATACTAGAAGTATAAATATGGTATAATCAATCATCACTAAGATAAAATAGTACATCAACCATACTACTCATCAATCCATACGATAAATGACTTAGATTTCTCCCTTCTCAACTAGGGTGAGATTAGATGAAAATAACATGGTTCTATAGACCCTAATGCATGCTTCAAATACGGTACCACATGCTACTATATTTTTTATGAATTAACATAACATGAACTATCAAAAGTATGTAATGGTGAATGAAAAAGATGAGGGTCACATAAAAAGTTCATCATCCACAAAAATTTAGAAATCACAATCAATGATAAACTATATGTTCTAGACAACTAGCATATATATTACAAATCAAGGTCTACACATATCACAAACATGTTTAATAATGGGCAGGTGTAGTAACTTAAGGTTACCACTACCTAAAGATTCAAAATAAATTATTTTATTTCAATGTTATTAACACTAATAGGACACCTACCAAACTAGGTGCCACTACTAAAGAATTAAACTACTCTAAATAAGCATTCCATCAACTGTATGAATGTATAATAGACCTATCATTACCACATTTATTTTAACATTTTAAGGTTATTTATGGTTTTTAAATTTTTTAAGTTTTATTATATCAAGCTTGGATTAAATAATGTATCATTTTAAGAAAATATACTATAGCCTCAAGATTCATCTAAGTTATATACATGCAATAAAAATATTGTAAGCCTCTCGAATATACTTATACAAACTATTAACCATTAAATTCATTAAGGCATATATCACTTCCTTATATTAAAAAAAATTAACACTATCATCTCTATACCTCATGAGTAAAATAATAGTAAATAAGAGCAAACATACCCTATAGAATTATAAACATACCACAACTAAAGCTTAAGGAAAACAAATCCTATACTCCCCTTCCATAATAGGTTAGTTAATTATACTATAATATTGAGGAAGTGAATTAATTTAAAAACACCTCATATGCACATATGTAGGAAATACATAGTCATAAACAACATTAAAAATCACTACCCCATATAAGTAATTATATCACAAAATATATATTATACAAAACATTAACTTGAAGTAGAGACATGCCAACAAAGTTCACGATCCAAACTCAAGGTAAATTTATCCAAGCACTAAAAATATGGTCACACATTTTTATTTATGATCTTAATTTACTGTGATTATAAATGAACATAAATATCATGATGATAAGTTTCACAAATACCAAATGTAAATTTTTAGAGCTTCCAGTTTTGAACCCAAGATCTTATACCAAAATGTAACACCCAAAATTTCACCCAAATAATCCACACAAAACACTACTAATACATACATATATATATCTTCTCATGTAACATTGATTCTTCACAAGCAAACACTTCAACTATTTATGCAACCACACTCATGCATGTCTTGATTACACATGTATTATAAAATCACATACAAAATTATATGTAACCTTAAAGGTACACAAGCATAGTCTAGGCATGCAATATAGATGCTCACCTTCTATCTTAGAATTGGAGGTACATAATGGAATACGACAAGCTAACTATGACTAAGATGTGTCAACTGCACCAGATGTAGAGTGAAAGGCTACACTTAAGTTAGGTACTCAAGGAACATCAAGAATATATTAAATTAATATACCGATATTGAATCTCATCCCAACTGATATGGAACATGATCAGTCAATAGTTTGTTGACACATTATTTTTATAATTACCACTATAAGTATGTTAAAAATACACAAGTAACCAAACTCGTAATTATTCAAAGTTAAAATAGAATCATTTTACCACTCATGAATACATTAGTCAAGGTTAATAATTTATGATGAAATGTAATTACCCAACCATGATGCATCCAGACCTGACTAGCTCACCTCACAATCAAATGGCAATGGATAAAATACCTCCACAAGGTGAAATTATTTTTGGAAGTTATTTTGTATCATATTAGTTACACTATACCATTATTAACCTAAAAAAATAATCTCCATCAATTTAAATGCTAAAATAACTAGGCAATCCAAACAGATTTTAACACAAAAACTATTCTGCTAAGAATTTTTTTAAATAAATAGGGTTCAAAATTAAATTACTAAAAATAGTAAAAAAAAAATATTAAAATAGAGTTCCTTTATAAATTTAATGTTAAAATGAATCATTATCAACCTATGGGTTTACTTTAAGACTCTTTTAATTACTTTTGACAAATCAATTTTGAAACAACTTTGCATGCTGAAAAAGGAAATCAGGGGCAGAAAATTGCCAAAAGCCACCTGAAATAAATCCACCAAAAATCATTGAGACACATATAGTTTAATAAAAATTTTACCATTAATCATATTTTTTCAAAACTTATGTCTCAACAATCTACACATCATTTTTAAAGCTTTCAAAAAGTAAAATTGAATTTTATGAAGTTAAATTCAAAAGTTTGTGTCCATTTACTTTTAATTTCATTTTCACAACTTTATTAACTTTTAAAACTAATTAAAATTTTAATAAAAAATATTTTTAACAATATTTAACATTTTATCTATCTCTGTATGTGATTTGATACAATAATTCATTCATTTAATCCAAAAAGTGTGTTAGTACACATATAGTTCAATTATTTTTTCAGAGCAAACTACTATGTCAGTGTCATAAATTCATCAATTTTACATACTTTTCTCATTTAGGTATTAATACATATATAATAATTAGATTCAAAATATATGCATCCAAATTTTCTCGTATCATTTAACATAATTAATATTACTATTAGTTGACACTAATTTTGTTCATCTAATTTATCCCTTTAATCCTCCTAATTTATCCCCTTCCTAATCATTTATCTGATATCCCCCTTCATTATTCTTCATTCACTAACATTAGTCCTACCCACTTCTTTATTAATTTTCCTAAATCCATGATCTAACTTTGAATTTTAACTCTTTATTTCTCCCTCCTTATTCTATTTAAATAACCCATCCCTCCATGGACACTAAGGAATCTCTCCATGAATAACTTATGAATCTATTAATTAGCAATCTAGCAAATCCATGTCTAACCATCCATCCAACATTCTTTATCAAGCAATAACCATGTCCAAATTTTGAGTCTAAGGTAATCAATCCAATCCTCTTATTTTCATATTCCATTTTATCATGATTTAGAGCATTTATCTTTAAATCATAATGCTGATTTAAATTATTAATTCATCTATTACATTTAGTTCTAATGGCTCTAGATCTTACTTAGGTAGTTTGATATTTAAATTTGAATTTCATAGTTTAATCTATTTAACTCAAAGTTCACTCTACACAAAATTTCATAATTTGTCTTCTTACATTACTTTAATTTATTTGCCCATATTTCTCTAAAATTCTCTTCAAGTTCATGTATCATTGTTTTTAGGGAAAAAAGGCACATTAAGACCTCCCTTTTGTCCCTCACTAGCCTATGCCCACCATTAACGTGAGTTGATTAACCCCATTTTATTACTTGAGAGTACCATTTATTATTTTATCATGATAAAATGTCATTATTTTAGAGATTTTGACTGAAATAATAAAAAATTGAGTGCAATTGAATAAAAATGCATATGTGATTACGGCCTAATCCATTCACATTTTCTCAAATAATGACATTTGATTATAAAATAATAATAAAGACATGGCTTTGTCTAATTGCTAGCAGTCTATTTTGTAGGTTCATTACAATAACTCAACTTCAAAAGTCATGGTTTTGTTCTATAAATTATGGTTTTTCCCTGTTAACTTGTAGTTTTGTGGGTTTTGAACGTGAGTATAGAATCACCTATTTTATCTATTGATTATCATTTCACTAAACTTGATTTGAATATTTTGTTATAAAACCTATTTTTTTGCTCTCTGTGCATAAGATACAAGAAGTAAAACACAATCAATTCAAAGTCTAGTAGGTTAACCTTAAGCCACAAAATCGCTAATCTTAGAGTTATAATTTTGACCTATAAATTGTGGTATTGGGTTGAAATTCATGGTTTTGTAATTTTTGATAAAATTCATTAATGGCTGACCTTTGCTCTTTGACCTCCAATTTTTAGTATTGCTCTTTTCTATTTTGTAGGGATAAAAAAGCCTCCACTCTTTCACATTTTTTTTTTACATCATTTGGGTCTTAAAGGGATATTTTTGGCTAACCACATCCTATAACCAGATTGCATCTCTATCAATTTTTACTATGTGATTGGTAGGATCAATAAGAAAGGGCAAAAGGCAAGAGGATAAGGCCAAAATAAACATATCCCCTTTCACCTTTTCCCATCATTTTCAAAACCACATATCATAAAATTTTGAGAATCACAACTTTGTTCTGTGCATTAGCGATTTTGCCTAGAGATTAGAGATTTTGTTTTTCTATAAAAAAATTGCCATGTTTGACTTTTATTCAATCTACAGATTGTTCTTGAAATTATATAAGGCATATTTAGGATAAATATATAATGCATTTTTCTATTCTTTAGATTGATCAAAATTTCGGGACATTTTGATAAAAATCTGAGTGTTTATCTTAAATTTTGATAAATCATAATCAATTTTTAATCTAACTTGATCACCTATAAATAGACATCTTTAGACATCTCTAGGCATCTAGGTAACTTATATAGGCATCTATTTTAATCCTAAATCAAAATTTTAAAGTTTTGTACTTTATCACAAAACCACTAATATTGTTTTTTTAACATTATCAATTTTGCATTGTCTAGTTGTGATTTTGCCTAACAATCATGGTTTCATAGGTTAACCATCATGATTAATTTCCTGTTATAAAATCACAACTTATGAATTGTGATATTGCATTAATATTTATGATATTATAGTCTAAAGTTGTGATTTTGCACTAATTTTTGCCTTTAAATTTGTCCCTTTTGAGTGTAATTTTTTGACATTTTTGGTGATTTTGAGTCATTCTGAGCCTCCCACAAGGCTCAAATTGACTTTGGAATCAAGGGCTCCACCCCTCAATCCTACCCTATATGAAAATAGGGCATGTACCTGAGGTGTTTCCTGCAAACCCCACAAGGGGATCTTCTCCTTGACCCTGAAAGGGGTGCTTCCCCTTGACCCCACTGGGGGCTACCACCCCCAAACCCTCACATCATGGCCTGCTCACTCAAAGAAGTTATAGATCCAAATCATGATTTTTTAGGGTGTTTTTCTTAAGGCCTATTAGACTAACATATTATTTACCTAGGGTCTATTTTTTTTGTCTAACACCTTATTTTTTAGGTTATTATTTTGGTCTAACATTATGTCTTGTAGGTTTTCCCTCAAGATTATCACTGTCTTACAATTTACCTATTTAAAAGTACCACTTGAAACTAATAATCATTTACTTATAATGTAATTATCAAAGACTCATTTTGGAATTTTTAAAATAAATTTTTATCACTTTGTCTTACATCTTATGTATATCTCCTTAATCATTTTATCTTGTATATTCTTGCATCTTGTAAATATATCACACTTAATCAATTAATTATTTTTTTTATCTGCCTGTTTATTACCCAAGGGATATGGTGGTGTATGTTCTCCTCCTTACATCCTTGTAATAATTCTTGGAGGATCAAAAACCACCTATAAATGCTCATCTTCTTTTTATTTTCTAGGGGTTGATGATGTGGATTTCACCACCATGCACTAAACTAGACTCCATGTTTTGGTGGAGTCTAAATATCAAGATATTTGTCATTAGGTGCTTAAGTGGAATTCCCCATAAAGGGTTCCATAGAGTGAGGAGTGTTTAACCTCCAATACACAAGGAATTTAGACAACATCTTATATAGACTTAGGCCTCATTGTACCTTCACATATATAGGGGATACACCTAGAAACTTTATGAAAAATTAGCATAGGATATTTCATCTGTAATAAGTGTTTCACTATCAGAGTCAGGGTTAACTCTTAAGAATTTTTTAAGTATAGATGAGGTTGAGAGGGTTTGATCGATTCCATAATAAGTCACTGACCTACAACCTCACCCGTGAAGCCATTAGATGGTGAGATCATCGAGTTACACACCCTTGAGTTTATTAATCATAGGTTTATGGTCTACTTTATTAGATGTGTGTTGTGCTAAACTAGTGTTGTTTATGAGCCAAGTTATCCTTTACCCCAAACCTATACACCTATCTAGTCCTTTGTATATATCATCTTGTATATCCTTTCCTCATCATTCTATAACTTTTGTACATCCTTATCCTATAATCCTTTTGTATCTATCTTTTTTCAAAAATTTGTCATCATCATCTTATACATATTATCTTTTGTATATCCTTTTTCATGTCTCATACTATCCTCTATATCCCATATTGTCTTCATCTCATCCTAGTCTAATTATCTCTACCCATCATTGGTCATACCCCAATCACAGACATATCCTAATAATCTTATATTTTCATCCATGTATTGTCCTAAGTCCACCCCATCCTTAATTAATAATTTGTCTTGACCTTGCCTTCATCACCCATCTAGTCTAACCATACCCTATATTATCCTAGTTGGCTCTTTCGATCACATACATATCTAAAACCTCATCCCCAATCATCACACCTCAATCATGATCATCCTATCCAAATCCAAGTCTATCCTAAGTCAACCATCACATCATGATTATTCTAATCCATCTCATCACCTTATCAATCATCTTGGTGTCACTAATCTAGGCCAATAGATAAGACATTATGACCCTACATGTAGATACTTATGTGTGCTACTTGTATGCTCTATATTGTTTGACTTGTTTGTATCATGTATATATATTATTTGTCTTATGTTTTATTTTCATCATGTCTCTTTTTTACTAATGGGAAATTAAAAAGGATGCTATGAGGTCCCTAAAGCGATAATGATTCTTTAGGTACCCTTGATGATGCAGATTTCACTATCTACCCATGCACTTTGGCATAATGTCCTCTTGGTCACACTTATATCGTGGGTCATCCTACCAAGTGCGATATGTAATGGATTGCTTAGACTAGGACAAGCCTTATGATAATTGTGATGGCTTGATCCTTCACACCCTCATCATTTATCTAATCATATCATCAATTTTATTCCCACCACTAATTTAATCATCTCATCCAATCTTTTATCCTCATAATTCTCATCTCATCCAATATTTTATTTTCATAATTCTCATCTCATCATCTAAGTTACATCCTGTAATCACTAACATCATCCTCTAATAACTAATCATCATCATCATCTTCTAATTAGAACTAGATTGGTATGAGGTCTTTTCTAGACTATGTAGACATCACTTGACCACTTTTTGGTGTCTAAGGATAGCTCAACCACTCTCTTCTCTTCCCAATAATTTTTTATCACATATCTTCCTTAAGTATTGCATCAATCAAATCATTGAGCTATAATATTAATAACTAACCAATCCATCTATTGATCAATCCTCATACCTGCCATCATCTCCCTAATCTTTTTCATAAATCACCCATACCTGTCGATTGGGACCAATAAGTTGCCACATTTGTATTTTATTCATATTTTATCCATCATCATTAATTGGTCAACTAATCATTTATAGTTTATGGTTTCCTCCCTCGATTGGGGTATGACACAAACCATAAATTTATCATCATATTATGGCTCATTGAGTTGATCTAATTCAATCTTTTGGTCACTTTATATTATCATATTTTCAATCCCATCCTCATCATCATATTGATCAACTTTAGCTTTGAGATACATCCATCATTAATCTTATCTAATCATCATCTTATCTATCCTATAACTCTCCCTTGTATGCATATTTTATTTGGATATGTTGAAATCTTTCATCCTTTTAATCTTATCATCATCATGTTATGGTTTATTTCCCCTTGGGATGTGTTGACAATCATAACATAATAAATTATCCTTCCTTGTGCATATGTATTTAATAAGGGAATCATAAATTGGTATCTCATTATTCAATTCAAAATCATATTCTTCCTCTTCTATCTCACATTCATCATCCCATCCCCTTATCTATCCATCTCATCCCACCCATAATTTCTTCTTTTGAGTGGTCATCCATCTCATTCTTCCCTACATGTCCCCTTTAGGGGGCTTCATATCCATTAGCATCGTATCTACTAACATTCATCTATGAAATAGTTTTTCTTTGAAATACCATTACACCTTACACTTCACTTCACTCATAATGCCCTTTCAAAGAGAACTAAATATATGCATCCAAATTTACTTGCCTCATTTAACGTCACTAATATTACTATTAATTGACACTAATTCTATTCATCTAATTTATCCCCTTTAATCCCCCTAATTTATCCCTTTCATGATCATTTATATAATATCCCATTTCATTATTATTCATTCACTAACACTATTCATACCCGACTTCTTCATTAATTTTATTAAATCCCCATTATCCCATCCTAACCCCACTTATCTATTATTTGGTAATTTTAAATTCTCATGACCCACCTACCCACCTACACTAACTTATTCCTAGACTATCCTACACATCTAGTCCCTAATCATTCATATAATCCCTATCTAATCCCCCATCTAATCATCATTAAACCCTAAAAAGGATTCTATAATTATCTAATTATATAATCCTCTCTATTCTCATTCCTCCTTTCTATAAGCCTATAAATCTAGAGGCTTCCAAGGAATTTATGGCCAATTTTAAATGAATATACTTTATCTATTTTATCATGCTTAATCTAGCCTATATGAATTTATTGTTTTCACTAAGGGGTAATGTTGGGGTGTCTTGAAGGTGAATTTATTGGCATATTTAAGGATAATTTAATGATTTGGGGCTCAAATTATGACCACATAATGTGATTTGAGGATTAATTTTCCCCAATATTTGATTCAATAAGGTATGCAATTTAGTTCCAAATTGATACTCATGAACTTATTATGGCCACATAAGTTTTTTATGGATTTAAATTTAATCTAATTTAGTCTTTGATTAAACCATTTACAAACTTGGTTGAATAAGAGATGTAATTTGGGGTAATAGATCCCCACAAACCTAATTGCATCTAAATCATGTGATTTGGGAAACCATTTTCCATAATTTAATCCTTGATTAAACTAATTACTTATTAAATTAATTATGAATTCAATTTGGATATAAGTCCACATGAATGTAATTACAACTAGATAATGTGATTTGAGGCTAAATTTTCCTTAATTAAGTCCTAGATTAAAGTAATTACTGATTTGGTTCAATGAAAGATATTTTTTTCCAATCAAGCCATGAACCTAATTATGAACATATAATATGATTTAGATCTCCATTTTCCCCATTTAATTACTTCATTAAACCACTTACTCATTTAGTATAATGAGGGATGCAATTTGGGGTAATCTAGCCTCATGAACCAAAAGGTTGAGACAAAATAACTTTATTTGGGAAAACAAGTATATCTTCACATTTTTTCCTCTTATTTTCAATTAGACCTTTATAAGGGGATGGATATTCAACAACACTTATGAGGAGTGATATTTTACCTTTAGATTTTTGCACAAATTTTCTCTACTTATCCAACTATGGTGGAGTAATATTTTTTTATAGAATAGTAGTTGGCTCTTTATTTGTGTTATAATTTTTTCTCAATCGGTTGACCTTTGGAAAATTCTACTTTATTTTTATTCTTTATTTTATTGCATTTTTCTCACATGATAATCAAATTTCACCTAAGACTTTGCAACATTTTTAAGATCTTGAATATTTTCATCAAATGGCCTCTTACAGTCATATTTTTAATCATTTTACTCTAAAAATATTCAAAATCATGACTAGGAATCTCATAATTCCACCCAATGTTAATTAAAACTTTATTGAAATCAAACATGTGAATAAAATCAACATTTTCTAGGTCACTATCAAAATTAATATCAATGTAGGCTACTATTTCAACAACAACAAAAGAAGGAAGTGGCATAGAAAATTCATCACATAATCAAAATTCACTTATTTCATCAATCTCATTGACATTAATACAAAGTGGGTTAGGAATTTATCTCTTAGAATTATTGTAATTATGCCTTATTTATTTTTGAAAGGCCCTCTTTCCTTTATCATTTAATTTGTCATGTGCTAGTCCCATTTCTTAATTGTCTTGTCATTATTTAATATATTTATTATTTTGAATTGAAGGTAAAACTTTCTCATTGCATGCCATTTCATAATAAAAATCCCAAAAACATCCCATGATTTTATTTAATTCTCATCTACACTCAAATACTTATTTTTTGGTTGTTTATCTGGTGTCATAAAGTTTAATTCAATTATTTTTGTAGGAATTCTTGTGGATCTTATGATATTACTAATTTAAATGGCCATAGAATAAGCCTACCTCAAATTAGACAATTTGTGTCTCTGAGATAGAAACCATATTTGGCACCAAATGCTTCACAATATTTAATTAGGAAAGTAGCTTCATTGGGCCTCACATTTCATTAATAGCGAGTATATGTTTATTAAATATACAATTGAAATATTATACACACACATTATCTTGTTTATTTATATTCTAAATTTTGACACTAATTAAAAATATCACCAATGTTCATTCCCCAAATTGGAGATTTAATGTTTGCTTCATCTCATACTATGAATCAATGTTTTTATCAAGAAAGGAATTAAAATATTCCCTATAATCTTCCTCCAAAATATGAATAAATAAATTAATCATGAAATCCTCAAACATAATTTCATAATCATTAGTGATATTAATAAAAATTCTTAAGTGTTGTTCACCTAATACCACATTATTTCCTTGAAATTTAGATAGCCTCTTTCTTATATTAGATACACATTTTAGATATCATTACATCTCATATAAATCAACTATAATATATATATTATCTCTAATTAAAGGATGAGGAAGATTATTATTATTTTATTTGTATTATGTATGTAGTTAACAATTACATTTTTTTCTCTGGGTTGATTTAACATTGTGACAATGTTGAATTTATTAATAGGGAAATTTTTATTTAAATGAGTAGAGGTTTGAGTGGAATTTGGATTTTTAGCATCAATTATTTTATTTTAAAAATATGAATTAGTGAATGAAGGAAAAAACTATGACAATCTCTACCTCTCAAATAATGGATAATAGAAAAAGCTAAAATCATGTTCAAGAGTTGTGCACTTAATAACACTACTAAATGTGAATGGGGATTGACATCTATGACTTGATATTTTATCAAATGGATCTAAAATTCAAAGGAATATAAATGGATTTCACTAAAATATTGATGAAAATCTCTTTATCACTAATCAAAGTGGCACCAAAAATATTCATAGTAGTGAGGAAAGCAGAGTGGTAATGTCTTCATCAAGGTGAATCACACTATCAACTAATAATTTTAAAATATTACTCAATCATAGAATAATCAAAAAATTCCATGGGGAATCAAATGAAAAGTGGCCATAGATCTCAAATCCACTTGTGATCACACATAATATAGAGAAAACACAAAATCTGATTGAGAATAATCCATTTTCATTGAAAATTTTGGCCTCAAAGAAACATAAAGATCACTTTGATAACTAAAATAATGCCTCATAGAACATGTGTTATATCATGAAATTATGTGTATGTTGAAAGGAGAGCCTCTCTAGTGACACTTGGCACAATATATCAATCTAGTCATAGGAACAAATTACTAATTTCACAATAGAATATAAGGATTACTCAAAGATTCATAGTGGGTAAAATTTTGACACCTATTAGCCTTTAAAATTCACTTTGAAACTAATTACCATTTTAATTTAGGTTATCATTATATTTAATTCATTTTTATTTTATCATGATAAATAATAATTTTTTAAAATTTAACTATAAAAAGGTATTTGAATGTCCATCAATTTACCACTTGATATTTATGAAGCACTTATCAATAAATTTATAATAGAACCAATTGCAATAAAATAGAGATATATAACTTGAGTTATGAGAAAAAATATGCATTAATTAAATCATGTGTGGCATGACCTGTGGCATTGTTCACTAGGGCTAAATGATGTGGAGACACCCTTAAAATTGTGGTTTCTATAATCTTAGTGAACATTGGGGATATTGACCCTTCACATGGTGTAGTCCCATTGCCTTGAGGATATGGAGTTCACAAACCTAATTTAATCTTTACTTCAATGTGACAAATCAAATTGAAACATGTGTTCACTCCTCATTCATCACATAGTGACAAAGTGACTAATATATATATTTTTAAATCACTATGTATGGGCCATGGAATTAATAAAACTCCTTTGATATTAAAATTGTTCACATGGAATTCAGACCCCTTAATTTATATTTTATGTGAATTTTAAGTGGAAATTTTTCATACAACACACCTTTCAAGTTATTGTCCCTCTTTGAATTTTCAGTGGCCATGTGGCATCATCTAGATTTCCCTCCAATTCATAGTTATAACCACTAAGTGATACACCCTAATAATTTTTATTTTATGTCAATGTGACCTTTCAATCTCCATTCACTTCTTGTCATGGCCAATAGGAATGATACAAGTGGTAATTTATAGTAGGTCCCTAGTCATGGGATCACATAATCCCTATGGATTCCAAACACCTCTATGAAAATTTTGTAGACCCATTACTTCATTTATTTAACTTTAATCCTATTTTATCTATGTGTATTTATTCTAATTTATAATAGTTAGTTAGATAAAGACATGTGGCACTTTTTTATCAGTTAACATTAACATAGTCATAGATTTCCTTTTGTTCCTTAAGTGGTCATTATGATCTCCATGGACATGTTGGACTCTCCAATCCACTTCACTTATATTTTAATTCCATACCTAATTATTTGTAGCTAATAATTTCACAAGTCTTCAACCTCTCAGTTTGATTGTATCTAGGTTTGAACCAAGAACCTTTCAAATGCAAGATTAACTCAATGACCAATTAAGTTACAATAGGTCATTGATTTTAACTAAAGCTAAAAATGATATATTGGACACTCAAAAGAGCCTTTGCATCTCTAAGGAACATGGACTAATGTGTAATAGTGGCCATGGATATTTTATTAAAACATCATGAACTCAAACATTTATCATATGAAGGTGGCTATAAATAAAATTTATAAAGTGAACCTAGACTAAGGAGGTGTGAGTGATTTGATTAAATTAAATCATATCCTTATGTGTAACTATCAAAGTGGACAAAAATTATTTTTTAATAAATTAAACTTAGATGACATACTAGAGTGGCCATATGTAGACTTAAATATTTTCAAAGGCTATTGTGGCCAATTAATTATGTTAGGACCTAAATGGGTCACATTGTGGATGGGACCTTAAATTAACTGTCACAATAAAGTTGAACCATAAATGGAAACTTTTAGCTATGGCCAAGTAAAAAAAATATATTCAATGAGACAAGGTCATAAGAAACCATACCTAGGAGACCATAAATATGGATGAAAATCACAAGGAACCTTGTAGGAGTGGCCAAAATACTTATCAATACCTAAATTCTCTATATTTTTAAACAAATGGATCCCAAAATTTCATGAGACATTTTAGGCTCCAATAAACAACTTTGGTTGGGCATTGGTATTGTGATAATATACATTCTAGTTCCACATGTGAGATCATCATGACCCTAGTGGATGTGTGGTGCATATTTTTTATAAAAATCAAAGGTTTCTAGCTAAAAATAGAGTATTTATCATGGGATAAGAGATAAGCATACATGAGATACCATATGGGAGGCCTATAGGTTCAACCTCACTTAGGTGGAAATATGTTTTTGGCATATATAATGATTTTTTTTATTTGTATTTTTGGAATTATTTATGTATCTTTATAAATGTTTTCATATAAACTGCCACTAGTGGTTGTCCAATAGCATACATTTTGAGTTAAATTATACATGACATGGAGGATAAAATAATAGTATATAGTTATGGTTATGTTATGTTAGGCCACATGTGAAATGATATATACATATCCACTTAAGAGAGAGGTGGTGGATGTTTTGTATCCAATTCACTACTAGGAGTATGGGAATATGATCATAATTTTGTGGTTTGGCTAATAGGGATGTTAGTAGGAGGGTAGACATTGGTGTTTCCACATTACACATGGTGGGTACATACTTATGGACAAAGAGTATATGGATGAGATAAGACCATATTAATAAATATATTGGATAGGTTATAGTCTTTTGATAATATGTGAAGATTGTATAGGGAGCATACCAAATGGCCCTAGGATACACATGATGAGATGAATTAGGGTGAGCTAATGGTACTAAGATAAACATGGTTATCTCAATTTATTTAAATTTTATATGGATACATGATAGTATGAAGTGGGATAGGATCATACATTGACACATCATGTGTGGAGATGTTTGTCTAGTGATCAATTACAATTTGGTAACTTATAAGCCCCGAGGCCTAATGAGATAGAGGTCACAAAGTTTAAGGATACGAATGCCATAATTATGGACCTTGAGTTAGATGATACCAAGATTAGAATCTATTTTTGGTATAAGCCTTATTATTGTATTTTTTTAATGTTGATTTGTACATATGGGTCAATGGTCAAGATTATACTCTTATTGGCATTATTTTTTATTCTTCTTCCTCTCTTCCTTCTTCTATGTGTGGTATTGTATCCCTCTTCTTTTTATATTTTTTCTTCTCTCTATCTATTTTTTATTTGAGGCATCCTCTCCCATTCTACCATTATTTTTATTATGTTTCCTTTAGTGGGATGGGAAAGATAGTCCAACGATCCTGCCCTCAGCATGATCGAAGTAGGAGTTTATCTCTTCCTAGATGAATTGGAGGCTTATATTTCACACATATGACCATTCATACCTAAAAAATAAAGTTCCACTATAATAAATTTAATAAAACATCAAGGTATAATCATTCTATCATCTTTTGTATCTTTTTTAGTTTAATTAAAAATTTAAATAGTTTTTAACTAGTTACATGCATTTTACCACTAGGGCATATTTGAAAGTATTGTTTTAAATTTATAAATAAAATATCACTTTGATATAATTATTTTATCTTGTTTTCATTTTTAAAATAATTTAAAGGGTAAAAAAATATGGTGAACCCCTCTATTCTACAAACACCTATAATTTCCTCCTAAAGATTCATAACTATTTTTTAGATTTTAATATTTACATTTTATTCTATGTTTTGACAAAATCCTTGTTATCTTTGCATCACTTTATAGTTTTTAGATCATATACACATTTCATAAAGTAGTGCTTATACTTTGTGATTTTAGATCATTTATCTTGTGGTTGCCTAGGGCTTGTCTTCCCTTTAGTTTGTATCGTACTTCAAGGTTTTCCCTTGTTTGAACCATGATGATGATATGAAATATTAGATAAAATTTATTTAATATTTCATATTTCATATTTTGGTTTTTGTATTACATCATAGATTTATTACAATCTGATGTTATATTTACTACTGAAAAAATCATGGGGGGTAACTTGCTTTTTCTTAGATTCATCTTCTTGGTTGTTAAGTAAAAATTTTAATCATGGATCACATGTTCATTTTCTCATATATATTATGATATATTTTCTTATGAATTTAAGTATGATTGGGTTGTTTTCCATGCCTTGTATGATGATATCATAGCCATTAATGATCTTGATTATATTTATCTTATTATTAAATGTATCATGGTTCATTATGAGATTAATTTCATGTCAACCTAAATGGGTAGGATAAATAATGTCACTATCCCTCTGGATTTTTTAAAATGGTGTAAATGAAAATACCTAAAACCTTACCCTCCTCATTCATGTATTCATATTAACAAGTCGTATGATTTAGTAGACCAATTACAAAACACATAAGCTGAAATATATATTCTATAATTTATTAAATAATCAACCATCTTCAAGGAAATATTAATTTTATGTGATGCTACTTTACCAAAATCATAGATGCCTCTTACTTTTTTTATTTGTTAATATTTTCCAATATAGTGATAACGTCATCTGCTTTGGCATTCATGATTTTCTACATAGAGACATTATTAATCAAATCCTTCCCTTTCACATCAAATTAAATTCAATCACCTAGGAATATATAGGGTATTTTTAGATAATGGTTCAAGATTTAACATATATAGTGAGGTCCTCCTTAATGAACTTTTAATTTTTTGTAAATATATAACACCATCAGATATGGTCATAAAAGGATTTAACAATTATCTGTAATGTCCCTTAGGAATTATTATATTAAATATAAGTTTTAGACCTAAGATTATAACTATAAAATTTCAAGTGACATCTAGTGAAGTCAACTACAACCTACTTCTTGTAATACCTTATATTCATGTTATCCCCTTTACATTACATAAATTATTGAACTTCCTAAATTAAGGGTACATGTATAATTTTATTGTGGATGATTTTCATTTATAATATTATAAACATGTGGAAACTAAGGAAATCATTATTCCTGATTTTAACACACCTCAACTAGAGATCATATCACCCTAGCATCTTTTTCCTCAAGATAAAATACATATGTATGATGTGGGTAAACCTAATGAAACTAATAATGACATTTTAATTCAAGACAATAACAAAGTTGGTGATTAAAAACCTTATAGAATAGATGAACATTTATTGAAGTTAAATTTTACACTTAACAAGTATAGTGATGACATGCATACATTTGGTATTGAAAAACTATATTATTTTACTAAAGATAATGGGTGACTTTTTATCACATCCATTATTAATGGCACACCACCTCTCATGGATAAGGGTAAGAAACTTATGATGTATACTTTTATTAATACTAAACAACATAAACAACCTAGTGGTTTATCATCAATTAATTTAGAGAGATATGGAAAAGGTTATATTTGTACAAAAAAATGGTATATAAGGATTTTGGGCTAGGGTAAAATGAGCAAGGATTTATCCAACCAATAATCCCCACTCCTAATCAATTAAAACTAAGTCTTGTAAATTTAGAAATAAAGAGGTTACCTTATAGATAATGGTTTATTGTTTAACATATATAGTGAGGCCTTCCTTAATGAAATTTTAAATTTGCATAAATATCTAACAAAATCAAATATAGTCATCAAAGGATTTAACAATCAATCGCAATGTCCCTTAGGAAAAATTATATTGAATATAGGTTTTGGACTTAAGATTATAGCTACAAATTTTTAAATGAAATCTAATGAATTCAACTACAACCTATTTATTGGAATACCTTATATTCATGTTATGAATGTGACCCCCTCTATATTACTTAAATGCTTGAACTTCCTACATGAAGGGTACATGTATAATTATACTATGGATGATTTTCATTTCTAATATTATAAACATGTGGAAACTAAGGAAATATTTATTCCTCATTTTAACAAACCTCAACTAAAGATCATATCACGTCAGCATTCTTTTCCTATACATAAAATGCATGTGTATGATGTGGGTAATCCTAGTGAAAATAATAATTACATTGTTATTAAGGACAATAACAAAGTTGGTGATTATAAACCTGATAGCATAGATGAACATTTAATGAAGTTAAATTTTACACCTAACATGTATAGTGATGACATGCATACATTTTGTATTGAAAAACTATATTATTTTACTAAATATAATGTGTGACCTTTTCTCAATTCCATTCTTAATGTCACACCACCTCTCATGGATAAGGGTAAGAACCCTAAGATGAATACTTGTCTTAATACTAATCAACCTAAAAAACCTAGTGGTCTATCAACAAGAACTTTAAAGAGATATGGAAAAGGTTATGCTTGTACAAAAAATATGGTATATAAGGATTGTGGGCTAGGGTGAAATGAGAAAGTATTTATCCATATAACAATCCCCACTCCTCATGAATTAAAACTAAGTCTTGGATATAGTACTGAAACAAAATAAAATCCTTTCTAACAAGTAAAAGGGACTCTTGATGGGATAAAATTACATACTGATTCAACATAAAAACCTTTGCATAATCACTCTTCCAAGGATATTACTAAACTCTACATTGAAGTTTATAATATTTCCTCTTTATAACTCAAATTTACTAAGATGCTTAATGAAAATGTTTCACTTGAGGTACTTATACTTGATAATTTTTCCAAAAATTAAGCTTGTTAATAATATGTGGGGTCTTATGCTAATCTACCATGCTTTCATCATAAGTAAATATTACCTCATAAGATTAGTCATTATGCCTACTTTAGTTAGTGTGACCCTACTCCTATAGAGTAAAATGTACCATTAGATGCTTCTAAAAAATTTCCTACTACACTATACATTAAAGTTTGATCTACATTTACAAATGAAGAAACAACTTTCTTTAATTACATGTTGTTAAAGAATATCCTAACACTATATTTCTTAGCACATCATTAAAACCAAAAGAAGATAAATATCATAGAGAGATTTTAATGGATTATTTTGAATTGTTTGCTTGGGATTAAACTAACATTTTTGGCATTGATCTAATCATAGAATTTCATATTCTAGTAGTTAGTCTAGATGTTAAACTAGTAGATCAAAAGATGCATCCTAAAGTTTCTTTATTGGTCAAAGACAAAATACAATGATCTTTGAATGATAGATTTATTTGACCCAATGATTAGTCACCTTGGATGTCTCATTTTATCTTGGTTCTGAAACATGATGGGTGCATATGGATCTTTAATGAATTTAAAACTTAAACAAATATTGTCCCAGAGATGACTTCCTTCTACCCAATATTGATATGATTAGTGATTATATAAGTATGAGTTTTTTTCCTTTATATATGGATTTTTTGGCTAAAATAATATCAAAATTAATCCTATTGACCAATATAAGACTGCCTTTACCACTCCTTTGGGTAAATTTTTTTATGTATTCATGCCCTTCAAATAAATGTTTTTATTCTAATTAACAAAGGGATTAACTCACATCTTTCATTATCACATACATGACACTTTTTAGGATTGTTTTGACAATATTTTGAGAAAATAAAATAAACTAAAAAAAATGTTAAAGACTTAAAAATATATTTGAATGATTATGTAAATACATGTGATTAAATCCAAAATAGTGTGTCTTTGGTGTCACATCTAGGAGGTTGTTTAGTTTTATTATCTATAAATGAGGCATATAAGTTGATACTAAGAGATTAATAAGTATATTTGATATGTCTTCTCATATCAAATTAAATCAAAAGAGAAGTTTTCAATGAAAATTTCAATCCATACGATGGTTTGTGTCTCATTTGGTTAAAAAATCCCAACCCTTTTGTATATTTTTACACAAAAGCACAAAATTTGAATGAGATGAACATTTTCAAAAGGATTTTGATGAAACTAAATAATGTCTAGTTAATCCACCAATCATAATGCCCATTTGCCACAAAATACCATTGTTTATGTGTGCTTGTTTTGTGTGTGTGTGTGTGTGTGTGTGTGTGTGTGGGTGGGTGGGTGTGTGGGTGTGTGTGTGAGAACACATATACCACTAAGTATGATTTGGGATTTTTTTTAGTGTATTATGATGATGAGCATATATAAAATTAAATTTATTACATCAGTAATACACTAGTTTATTATGAAAATAATTATAATTCAATGGAAAAACACTATTTAGATGTTGTGTTCACAACACAAAACTTAGGCATTGCATGCTTCATATAAAATCTCATGTTATTACAAAAAATATTCCTTTAGGGTATATCATGTCTAATCCTTACTTATCCTGGTGTATAGCTAGGTGGGTCATTTTACTTATGGAATTCAATTTTAAATTTATACAAAGTTTTTAATGAAAAGCTAAGTTATTATTTATGAGATTGTCACTACTCAGTAGATTATGATCCTCTAAGTGATGCCTTTAAGATGATTTTTAATGTATAATAGTGAAAACAAAACTTGGACCATGTACATTTATGGGTTTAAATTTTCTTTAGGTGTTAGGGTTGGTATTGTATTAGTAACTACCTAAGGTCAGAATATGTTATTAGCATATG
>JARHVA010001258.1:2287500-2312500 GCA_037957365.1 Torreya grandis
CAATGAGGCATATATTTGTATCCAAAAAATGAAAAATCAATTTTAGACATGCCTCCATAAAAATGGTTAAAGCAATTACGATTTTTACAAAGAAAAATTTAGGAAATCAAGAATTTTGTGGCTCAACTTGTAAATAAAACACAACCTTTTACATGATTATTAAAGAAGGAAAAAAATTTATGGGATGAAAAATGTCAAAACAAATTTATGCAATCAAATAATATTTACTTCAACCACCTATTCCTAATATGCCCTTATTGTTATACATATCTACTATAGATCATGCATTAGGGGATTTATTAGCATAATATGATGATGATCACAGGATACATGTTCTATATTATATTAGTCACACTTTGGTTTAATATTAAAATAATTATAGTATTAAGTAAAAAATATGTCTTGCATTGTTTTTTTGCCCAAAAGTTACAAAATTGCATGTTGAATAATGAGAGACAAAAGTGGATCCAATCAGATTTATTATGTCCAAATCACATATTTGATGGCATATTTATTAATGGGTCATGTTTTTTTTTAAATAAAAAGGGTAAAAACTTTATTGAGAATCAGAAAAGAACATTACAAAACATCAAAGGGCCAGGGCCCCAAGAATCCATAGGAAACCATCAAACCAAGCTTAAAACAACATTATCCTTCACCAATACCATTCCCATCCTTAGCAAGAACCCTCTCCAAGACATGTTGGAGCTCATGGGGAACTTGCTCCCACTCATCAATCTTCTAGCCATCTGAATGCTCAAAGGCCCCCTTGGCCAAACAATCTACTACCTTATTCCACTCCCTTGGGATATGGACAAAGGACATCATCTCCATCAAAGAACTTATCTGCAAACTCTATTGCACTATCATATCCACCTGCCAACTAGCATCAAAGACCTCTTGTTTATTCAACAAGTTAATCAAAACTTGTGAGTCAGACTCACAGATAACCTTGCACCATACTAAAGCATAAGCCCTCTCCAAAGCGTAGAGGATCACCAAACCTTCCATAAGGTTGTTAGCCTGCACTCCTTCATAAATAGAAAAGAAAAAAACCACCAATCCTAAAAAATCCCTACCCACCCCACCAATCCTAGCAGAGCCAGGATTGCCCATTGAAGAACCATCAGTATTGAGCTTCAGAATGCTAGCTGGAGGGGGTAGCCAACTCCCCACCCTTTAAACTTTCTAATTTTCTTGCCTTCCTCTTCTAACACAATCAAAAGCTAGAGACAACCCTTGAATACCCAATCTATCCACTAACTCAACATCCCCTTTCTCCAAAGGGAACACCATATCACACTTAGCTTCCACCATCTCCCGAATCATACCCCTAAATTTGTGCCAAACTTGTTGAATCAACAAATTCTCTCCTCGAAATATTCTTTGATTTCATTCAAACCAAATCTTCCAGAGTATGAAAGAAGGTCCAACATACCACACATCTTTCAAGAAAGAAGTCATAGAAGGAGGTCTACCCAGACTATTCCAAAAATCCTCCAGGGAGGATGCATGAACACAGGGTCTTTTCCACACATCCCACCAACAATGCCAAAGCTATAAAGTCACGGGACAATGGAAAAACAAGTGAGAGGAGTCCTCCTCTCCAATTCCACATAAAACACACTTAGAAGGACCCTAAAAACCCTGCTTCTGAATCGTATCCCAAGTTAAGCTCCTATTCCAATCCAAAGTCCAAATAAAATAGTTACACTTTGGCCAAGAGAGCTTATTCCACACTTTCTTTCACTAGTGCACCTCCACCCCATCCAGCTGGTGAGATAATAACACTTGATATCCAGATGCAACAGTATAAACACCCTTATGATTAGGAGACCAAGAAAGAACATCCCCTTCCTAGAGGGAGCTACAACGTCTATGAGAAAGGATACTATGAAGCTCAACACACTCCTCCTCCCTACCAACAATAGGCCACTCATCAAGTTTCTTCCATCTCGCCACCACCAGCTACCCATGAGAAGAAAAGGACTTGAAGTCACTTACCTTTGACCATCCTACCTCATAGAACCTCTGGCATAGAGTTACCAAATTAGGGAATTGAGAAATAATGGGAGGAAAGCCATCCTAAGAATCAGACCAAAAATGAGCTTTTGTCCCTCCTTTACAAATCCAAAATAAGCCATCCTTAATCGGATCAGCCCCTTTCTTGAGTGTACTCCAGATCACCGAGCCTTTCCCCACCAAGGGATAATGAGGAATATCAATTTGAGGGATCCTTGAGAAGTATTTATGTGTTAATACCCTGGCCCAGATTCCATTCTACTCCACACACCACTGCCAATATAATTTGGCAGCTAGCATCATCCATGACAATGAATATTGCCTTAACCCAAGGCCACCAAACTACTTTGAGATACAAATAATGTTCCATCTGACAAGACTCCATTTAGAGGACAATAAGCTACCAATCCATAAAAACTATCTTACTAAGGAATCTAATTCCTTAACAAAGCCCAAAGGGGCCACCTAAATCATACATCTATAAATGGGGAGAGCTTGCACCACAAATTTGAGCAATTGAACATGACCTGTAAAGGACAACCACTGATGGGTCCAGTGATTAACTTTCACACAAAATTTATCCAAAATATTCTGCCAAGACTCCCTAGGAAGTCTTCCAACAGAAATGGGAATACCAAGATAGGTCAAAGGGAGAACCCCAGTCTAAAATCTCAAGATATGAGCAATTCTCCTCTGAATGGAGCCTAGATTATTAAAGAAAAAGATGGAAGACTTATCTTCATTAATCAATTGGCCCAAGGTTACAAGATAAACATCTAACACCTTGCGTATATTTTAAGCTTCCCTAATTATAGACATACCCATCAAAGTAGTGTCATCCACAAACTGCAAGTGAGATTGTGGAGGTAATCCACCTCCCCACATACACCCTTGAATGAGACCTAACTCCACATTCCTTCTTATCAAGCATCCCAAACCCTCAACAAGAAGAATAAACAAGTAAGGAGAGAGGGGGTCACCCTGTCACAAACCTTGAGAGGCACCAAAGAGTTCAGAGTGCTCGCCATTTATTAACACAGAGAAGGATACCAAAGTAACACAACTCATAACCCAATAAATCCACTCATCCCCAAAACCAAAAGCACTAAGGACCTTTTGAAGGAAAGACCATCATATGCAATCATAAGCCTTAGCCATATCAAGCTTGATAAACATTGCCTTATCATTGGAGCTGGCCATAGAGTGAATGGTTTCAATTGTGATAATAATTCCATCTAGAATCTGACGTCCTTCCACAAAACCACTCTATTCCTCTAAAATTAAAAATTTAAGCCAATTTTTCAACCTATCAACAATCAACTTAGAGATAATTTTATGAATTACATTGCAAAGAGAGATAGGCCAAAATTGACTTCACTTATCCGCCCCCTCACACTTTGGGATGAGAGCTAGGAAGGTAGAATTCAGGGCCCGTAACATCTGTTTATTCTTATGAGATTCCTAAATAATTGCCAACAAGTCCAACTTGATAATCTCCCAAAATTCTTGAAAGAACTCAATCGGGAAACCATTAGGGCCAGGATCTTTCCCTCTCTTCATTTGAAACACAATCCTCTCTAGCTCCTCAATCGAGATATTACTCATAAGTTGTTCATTCATCTCTCTAGAAACCAAAGAAGGGATACAAGAAAGCACCTGAGCTCCCTCATCAGACCCCCCTTACAAATATTTTATGAATAATGAAGCAAAATATTACTTAGCTTCTCATGTAATTTCATGGAAAGAAGAAAGAGTTTCACCCCTATCATTCACCAGAGCAAAAATAAAAATTCCATGTCTCCTGGCTTTCACCGAGTTGAAGAAAAACATAGTATTTTTATCCCCTTCCTGAAGCCACTCAATTCAAGCCTTTTGTTTCCAAAAAACCTCCTCTCGTAGCTCACACTCTTTTAGTGCTTTCAAAGCCCTAGTCTCTTCCCTCAGTAGGTCCTCATTCATTCCATCCTCTCTAATCAGCCTTATAATACCATTCAACTTAGCTTGGGTAGCAGTCTTATCATGGAAAATGTTTCCAAAGCACTGTCGATTCCAATGTTTAAGTTGATATTTGACAAATTGAAGTAACTTAGCAAAAGTATACATTGTTGTACCATAAGCAGGTCTACCATACCTCCACCACTCAGTAATATTGTCATTGAGAGATGAGTCATGTAGCCACATAAGCTGGAACTTGAAGGTAGGAGAATGAGGAATGCGAGCTAAAGAAATAGCCAGCTTGATAAGCCAATGATTTGAACCCCTCCAATCTAAAATTTCTGAGCTAGAACACCACAACCCAACAACCCAATATTAAGAAACCAAAAAGCGGTCAAGTCATTTCACAATGTAGTTATTCCCAATCCTTCGATTGTTCCAAGTAAACTAGCCATTATTGGGCTTGATATCCACAAGATTTTAAGCTAAGATATTGTATTAAAGTAGCAATGTAGAAGGATCAAGCCTCACAATACCACCTTGCTTCTCAGCCAACTCAGAGATAGCATTGAAATCCCTAGCCATTATCCATGGATGGAAAGGATCCATGCTTTGGACAAACCAGATATGGGACCACAAAAGTTGTTTACTTCAAAGATCAGTAGGTGCATAAATATTAGAGAAGAGAACAAACTCCTCCATCTCAAAACAAGATGCAATCATAGAGATATAAGACTAAAAGGATAAACACCAAAGAGGGCAGATCTTATGAGGATTCCATAAACAAGCCACTCCCCCTGCTGACCCTTGAGCACCAATACATTGGCACTCTCCACTCCCCCACAGCTTAGGCACTAAACCAAACATACACTCCACTGATAACTTAGTATCCTAGGAAAATAACATCTGGAGATTGACTTTGAACCAAATCATGAATAGCTTTTTGTTGAGGGCCACTGTTCAAGCCCCTTACATTCCAAGATAGAATGATCATTTAAAGGGGGTCAAGAAATGAGAATTAAGAGTCTTAACAGACCCTGGCTCTACCAAAGTTTCCCCTATTAATTTAATCTTTTCCAAATCCTTTTTTCTACCAAGCTTGGAAGACTTCTCCCTTGCCCCTTTTTTTGGATCCTTTTGAAGAAGACCCAAACGAGAAGAAGAAGACTTATGAATCTTCACCCCCTCAGTAATTTTATTTGAGACAAGAGGAGATTCATCCTCACCACCCTTCTCTCCTACTATAATAGGAACCAATTCCACCTAGACTTCCATTTGAACATCAGTTTCCATTTGCAAAGCCCTATTATCCTGCAAACCCTGAGTAGCTTTAAAAAGAAGGCCCTCTTATCCTATACCCAAAGCTCCATGATCGAGATTCATCAAACCTGGATTCACTTCTTGCTGGCTGAGATCATCTAAAACTTCAAATCTATTAAAATAATATTCCTCCTACCTTTCCTTCAAAGTCCTCTTTTGACCTCTATTCCTATTTCAAGCCTTGACAGGGATGAATTCATCAGTGCCATCCCCATCATCAGGGATGGGTTCCTTCCCCTTTTCAACCCTAGGGTGATTGTGGGGAGATTGAGAGGGTTGGGAATCCATAGGCCTAACCTTTGGGCATCTTCTCTACAAATGACCATATTCATGACAGAGACGACATAAAAAAGGGAGAGTTTCATAATCCAACTATTGCACCCAAGAGTAAGGACCCACACACACATCTATTGAATCTGTTAAAGGTTTACTTAAATCAATCTCAACATAGATATGAGCAAAAGTCATCATCTTCTTACCTTGAGTCTATTACCAACTAAATTTCCTAGCATCGAAGCAAACAAATGTAAAACATCCTCCCACCAATATTCCATAGGAAACCTTGGAAGCTAAACCCACACTGGAACCCAGTTTGGAAGCTCTTCAGCAAGATTGAAGCTTGCATGCCAAGGTTTAATAAATAACCCAATTTGATTATGAAAATGGGGGCCTCCTTCAAAGGCCTTATTGCATTCTATCAAGTAATTAAATGAAACCATGAAAAAGCTATTTGCTAAAATCATAACCTCCATTTCTCTCTCAGGCATCCAATTTCATTGGGCCCATGATTCAAGAAATGGTAATGTAACCCACATCCCCATAAACTTGCATAGCAAAGCATGTTTTGAATAGTATTCAATATCTTCTGCAATCATCTCCAACGGGATAACCAATTTTGGCCTCTCCTCACAACATTCAAGATAACCATTGATCTTCATAATATGAGTACCACCAGATAAACCTAAACCAACCAATGCTAGATTTGGTGAGAACACATTATTATTATAAACCTTCAAACCCTACAAAGTAGCATTTGCACCAATTGTTGCTGAGTGATAATCCATCTTGGGACGAGCCCCTGAAGACTCTCTAATCGGCATTGACATTTAGCTAGACTAGGGTGAGCAATCAGGGCTCTGAAAGATGGAATCACCCCTAGGGTTTAACCATCCCACCACCCAATGCTACCTTCAATCTATAGACCCAACCAAACAAGTATAACTACCCCACCTACACCTCTAGCTAGGGATATAACCCCTGCACACACAAGTAAAAGGGGGTATCGAAGCCAATGAAAAAAAAATTAATTGATAAAAATGCAGCCCCTAGCCATCCCCAAACTGCATTCACTCCCCACCTAGGCATGACTAAGAAGGATCATGAAGTTTAGGCTAGGGCACGAACACCCTAACATGATCAGCAACCTGCAAGGGTGAGTGCCATCCATAACACTTAGTAGGGTCATCTATTTTGGCTGACTCTACATGTTTTCCTTATAAAAAATGACACTCTCCCATCTACCATCATTTGCCATCCCCTCATCCACTCAGTACACCTCGACCTTAGCCTAGTGCCAACAACAGTAGAGGCCATTGGCACTATCATTCACAGCCAGTCTACAGTCCTCCTCAGCAGCCTCAGTAGGGGTTTAACTCACACCACTGGTTTGACCATCACCAACAATCTGCCTATATCTCTTAATGGGTCATGTTACTCATGGAATTTGATTTAAATTTATTTCTAAAAAATTACTAAAAAGATAAACTATTGTCTATCAACTAGCAGCAACTCCATGGATAGACACACGACCAATTAACGATGAATTTATAGATGACTTCACTTTGTATCACATTCATGATGAAATTTATACCATGTATTTTGATGCATATAAATGTGTCATAGGTGTTTGTGCTAGTATTTTTTTCATTACACCTCAAGGCCAACCTATGTTATTTGCATATCATTTGGGGTTTTCTTGCACAAATAACATATTAGAATATGAATCACTAATATTAGGTTCATAAACAACACACACATTACACATAAAATAACTAATATTATATGGATATTATCAATTAGTGGTTAATTAGGTGACAAACATATACTAAATAAAAGAATAAAATCTAGTACCTGATAAAAATTAGTACAATGGTTAATGACACATTTTAAATATTTTCTCATAGAAAGCATCCATTGAAAAGATAATCAAAATGTAAATTCCATGGATAGTGTTTCTTCATTAATCCTTATTGACATTAATTATTATCATTCCATTTTTAATTTACAATAACTACAAAAATCATATGCATTTATACCATAGGTAGAGGCTCTTGAAGTACTACCAGTTACTCACAACATGGAAAATTCATAACAGGTATATATATATATATATATATATATATATATATATATATGCACCATTATGAATTTGTTGTGTTGTGAGTATTTGATAGTACTTTGAGAGCTTCTACCTATGTTATAAATACATATGATTGTTGTAGTTGTAAATTCATAATGGTATATATGTGTGTGTGTGTGTGTGTGTGTGTGTGTGTGTGTGTGTGTGTGTGTGTAAACTTTTTATACAAGTTGAGTGGCCATATCAGAGAATGATACATGCAATGAAAAATTGAAATTACGATGTGAGGCTACACATTATGTTCTTAATATAGGATATTTATTTAAAAGGTATTTTAAGGGATAATTAATTTTATGTATTAATCATGAATAATATAAAAAGGCTTTACATGAAGTACATGACAATGATTTTGGTGACCTTTTCAATAGGAAATCAATGTCTTATAAGCTATTAAAACATGGATATTATTGGCATACAATAGAACATGAATGTTAGGAATACATAAAATTATGTTCTAAATGTTGAATACATAATAAATTGAATCATGCAACATCATGTGAATTACAACCCAATGTGTCTCCATGGCCATTCTCTCTTTAGGGATTTGATATAGTGCTCATCATAAGGTCCACATTTATCATCATAGCTATAAAGTATTTTACTAAGTAGATTATACACCATTAGAGACAATTATAGGTGAATGTATTTGTAAATTTTTGGTGACACATATCATCTCACATTTTGTATTACCTTAGATTATTGTCATAGATGATGGATCATCATTTAAGAATAAACCCATTAAGATATTTCGTGTGAAATACAAAATTTGTCACACATTTTATACACCATATTATCCACAAGGAAATGGTTAATAATAAGCTACAAAAAAAACTTGCCAAAATTTTAATCAAAAACATTAAAAAGCATAGTGAATATTGGCATAATTAGATTTATTATGCACTTTGGGCATATTGTACTAATGTTCACACACTGACAAAGACTACACCTTATTTTCTTGTATATAGAACAAAATATGTATTACCATTATAAATTGAATTACCATATATGCTTTCTTATTTAAAATATATCATAAAGGATAATAAATACCAAAAAATAAAATAAAATCATGAATTAAAATAATTAGATGGCATACACATATAACCTTTAAGTATCCACAAGTTTATCAGGTTAAAATTAAGAGGGCATATGGATAAAAGGTTTGTAATTGAGGGTTTAAAGTGGGGTATATAGTATTAATATAAAATAAAAAGAATACAAATGTGGATAAGTAAAATAACGTTAAATTCAAAACTACTTGGTTGGGTCCATTTGTGATTACATAAAAAGTGGGTGTAGGAGTTCATCAGTTAGTTACACAAGAAGGAAAACCTATGAGAAACCCTTTGTACATCATGCAATTTCATAGATAATATACTTAGTATAATTACATAATCAAATAGTTATTGAATATAGATTCTTGATTGCTTCATCATTTTATTCTTCTACTTTTACAAATGTGGCTGATTTTCTCAATCTTCTAGACTTTGGCTCTTTGTGTATTTTTGGACTCTTCACTCTTAATTTTCACTATATCAATTTTAATAGTCTAAAACATTTATTTATCATACCATAATATATAATTTATCATTTTATTTCCATAATCTAATTATTAAAAATAATATTTTATATCACACATGATTTCGACCAAAAATAATCGAGATTAACTATTGTTACTATCTTAAACTAATCAATATCGATCTATTTAATTTTACATTTTCAAATTAAAAATTGAGAAAAATAGAGCTTTGATAAATCTAATTTCTTGATTTTATACTCACTTTTAGTTTTAAAAACATTAATATTCATGCCAAATATTATCTTTATGTATTATGTTACTTAATACATGTGCATTATATACACTAAGTGTGAATTTGATGAGATGATGATGTACAATTATTCCTATGCATCCCTATTCAATATCACACTTGTATTTCATCCATATTTCACACATATAGTGTGTGCATATTGATCATATATTTCCATTCATAATATTGAGTGCGTACTTTACCTTGACATGTGTTTTAGATTTTTCAGTTTACTTCCCTTTCTTATACTTTCAAACCCATGTTTCCAAATTCAAAAAAATACAAAAAAATAAAACATTTTCAAAAATAAAAAACATTCAAAACATTTTCAAAATACAAATTTAAGACATAATCATGATTATACATCTATTTTACATCATTTTCATATGTTCTTTATCTCACAATTAGTAGATAACATAATATTTTTTTATCACACAAACATTTCATTGGTATTTATGAGTGTTATGTAGGACATACAAATTTTACATGGACTTAGATTTTGGAATAACATTTACCCATTGACCATGCTATGTTAAGGACATCTAATTATTGTCATGTTGAAGTTACACCCTTTGGATAGGTGGTTTCAAGGCTTCTTCCTTCAACTGATACAATTTAAACACTCCTCAGGTTGTGGGTGACCTTTTGTGAGAAGTAGATCTCTAGAGAGGGATGGTTCCCTTGGTAGATCACCTAAACTAAGATTGAACTAAATCTTTACTATATACTATACTTACAACTAGGAAAATGGAGAAGGATAAGGTGTGAAAGAAACATAAGGTGATGCACCCGAATGTGTGGTCTCCTCCACTTGTTCAAATATCACCATGGAACCTAAAAGGATGGAATATACCTAAAGTTGGTTTCTCTTGCATAAGTCATTTGTATAGAGGTTAGGGGCCTATGGAATAAATAGGAGGGATGAGATTTCTCCACAGATAGTTCCTACCAAGAAGGGGATAATACTAAGATTATAACCTACAAAAGTATCTCCCTTGCATAGAGTTGAGAAGAAGAGGACAACAACCCAAGGGGAAGAAATTTTCACCACAAATGAAGGTCGAAAATTCCCATAATACACACATAATACAAGTTTTAAAAAACTAAAATAATCCTTCATTAGTTCCATGGTATTTACAAGTATACAAAGTGGTAGGGATTCACCATACCGAAGTAGAAGGATCCTAAATGATCATTTTTATACCTACACACACACACACACACACACACACACACACACACACACATATAGAGAGAGAGCACTATAGGTTCATGAATGCTATCACTTACACCATAACTTTTCTTCATATTGAAAATAAATAAAGAAATTAAGTCCATAAACCCTTTTCTAATACATTAGGCTTGTTTGTTTGATGATCCTTAATGGGAGTGTGGCATAGAGGGGTCTATTTTTAGTCATTTTTGACTTTTTGAGTTCTTAGTCATGATAAACTCAGTCAATCACCTCTTCAATATAGTTATATTCTTGGAGAACATGATCTCTTTACCTTCATGAAGCACCATTTCCTCCTCCCATGCAAGCATGATTGATAGAAACTAGGAAAAAATTAACCTTCACTCCTAAATTTAATGTAATATGAATGCTTGGCCCTATAGTGGTAGTTCCTTAATGAATTTATTACCTCATTGAATGCTTCATTGATAACTCTCTTCATTCGGGCATAGAGGAGCTTGCATGTTTGGTCTTAGAGTTTGTTCACACTCTTGGGAGCACTCACATTGTATGTGTATTTAATAGATGTAATGGAGACCTAAAATTTTCCTTTTCATGTCATTTTAAGCCATGGATTATGATTTGTGACCTTGTATCCATAAAACTTGTATCAATAGGCCTAAAGGTCCATGAAACATTCCTTTAAACTGACTATAGACCTATATTTTGACATTTTATCTATCTTCAAGCATGGTATAGACTTGAAACAACTTTCATATGTTCAATTACATTGGACCCTACCTTCAAGTCAATCATCATGAATTTTTTATGGATAAAACTCAATATATGACCCTCTTGTGCACCTAGGGTTTCCTTGGCAGCAAGCAGGCATGTAACTAAACATTTGCATATCTTGGGTTTTGTGGGATTTCAAGACTTTATTCTTGATTATTTAGGACCTATAAACACCCATATAAATCCTCTAATCCTATTTTGTGTTCCATAAATCACAAAATAATGATAAAATGAAAAAATTTCATGACCTACAGGCTTTTTTAGGAAGGGTTTTGACCTTGTCTTCATGCTTGAAAGTGTCTTGAATATTTATGAGGTCTTAAGGAACATTTTGGAGGTCAATTATATCTTTAATCCACTTTTTTTCATTGTGAAACATTTTTTTCCTTATTAAAAATATTAAAACCTTGTAATCTAACTACACACCTACAAATAACAAGTTAGAAACATATATTTGAAGTTTGTGAATGATGCTCCTAGACTTATAATTATGTTGAGAATTATCTTGCTTGGATATGGAGTATAGGATTTGAACTTGATTTGGATGACATTAGGGATAGGAAGAGTGGTATATTATCTTTATCAAATTCCATACATTAGGATAAAACCTCCCAAATTCATTGAAATCTCTCTTTCTAGTTTAAGGCCTGTAGATCTCCTTAATAAAACTTGAAACTTATTGAAATAATCTTCAAAACATTACAACTAGTACCCTTATGGATCCATACCTTTACTTGGATAAACTTATATGCAAGAAGAAGGCCCATAACCTCCTTTATGATCTTTCACTTGAATGAGAACAAATAATAATGTATTATAACTTTACTTATGATGTGCAAACCTATGGGCTACCTCTCAAACTTAAAACCTCATAAAAAACATTCTTAAGACCTTGATTGTGCATACAAGACTAAAACTTGCTAGACCACCATAAAATTGTTTAAAAATTTCTTATGAAGGTATTTGGATGTAAATAAAGTCTTATTATTATTTTTGGTTCTTCTATTGAGAGGAAAACATCTCGAGACTCATTGAAGGCCTTTACTCTTTACCTACAGACCTGCAAAAATATCTTCAAACTTGATCCCATCATTAAAAACTCTTAAGAATAATTTTTTGGGTTTTCACATGTTTTAGGATTTTACTTATGTAATATCATGGTTTTTGTGTTTTTTAAAAGACCTCTACCCAAATAATAAACCCTTCAAGACATGTTTAGAACCTTCCTTCTCTTTGCAAACTTGTGCAGGTCTCTTATGCTTTGAAACTCTTTTGAAACCTGAATACCATTAAATTATATATCATTAAACTTATTTAAGAAGGTTATTTGAGTTAATTATGGTAAATTGGCTTGATTTAATCCCCCTAATCAAGAGAAAAGCATCATAAAACATTTGAAACCCTCACATTTTGCCTGTAGATTTATATGAGTCTTCTCTAGTCTTGAAACTTGTTGAAAATTTTTACTATGGTCTTCAGAGGTATGAAAATTATTAGAAGGTTATTATAGGTATTTAAATAATCTTTAAACCTTCAGATATTCATTCATTTAATTTAAACAAGTACCAAAATAACAAAAGATGGACTCATGAGCTCCTAGGGTTTAAGAGGATTTCAAGACTGGTTGTGATGTTTTTGATGGATCTATGTGATATAAAACCTTTTATTGAGGTTATTTTTATTTATATGGTTCTAAATATTTCTCTTAACTTCCTATAAGATCCATTATTTGGAATTCCATAGGATAAATGAAAATAATCCTAAAGTCATGCCTTTATCGAGCTCATATGAAGACTATTTTAGCTTCTTAACAATAGTTGATAGCCCTATCTATTTATTATTAATAAAAATTGTAATGGACCCTTTAATACCTAATAATCCCTCTCTAATGGAATTATATTCCCATGAAACTCTTTAACATCTATACTACATCCTAGAAAATAGCCTATATGTGCTTGTGAAGGAGATTTGGGGTCAATTTTAACCTATTTTGGAGTTTAAGAGCATATTTGTCCTCCTTGAATGATTTTGAAGGATTGAGAATGATTTTATGGTATTCATGTGGATTTATAATATCTTTGGAATATACTTTACATTTTTTCAAATCCCAAGAAAGCTTCATAAAACCTTATTTTTCATATAAAACTACATGTTTGGAATCTTTGTTGCCTCTTTTTACCTAGGATAGACACTAAGGAGAATGATAAAGCTAATAAGTGTTTTAAGAAGAAATTTTAACCTAATTTTCATGCATTATCCTCTATAAAACCTCTTCAAATTTTCACTCAAGGTTGAAACCTGCAACTCTTAGGTCTACAACTCCCATGAAAGATTTTTTTTTCTCCTTACTTGAAATCTATGATTTTAATCCATGAATGGACTTATTTTGCATTTAATATCCTAAAAAACATATATAAAGCCATAAAATCTCCATTACCATGCTTAGATTGAAAATTTTTTGTGCTAGTCAAGGCACTCTTTGATGTTGAAAGAGAAATGAAAGCCATAAAAGCCAAGAAAATAAGGAAAATAAGACATTCAATGCATTTTGATCCCTTTTTATAGATTAAGGGAGTCATTAAGGGATATTTTAAACATTACTTGAATTTACGAGACATTAATAAGGGTATACTTTTCAATAATGACTTAAATGGGCTTTAAAAAGTTATTTTGACCCTTTTTCACCCTCAAATGTACTTTTAAGACCCTTTTGGTATGTTTATGACCTCATTATGCCTCATAAGACACTTATTGACCTCTTTTGGGGAGGAAACTGATGAAATGGTTGAAATTTTGAAGGATAGATGTTGGTATTTGACCTAGGAGGCCAAAAATATCAACATTTTTGGTGACTTACATGGTTTGATTGTCTGTTAATCAAGAAGACCAATTACCTTGGGAAGTCCATTGGGAATGGAATCACATGAATATTAGAAAAATATGATATAAAAGTGCAATCATAACTATGACATATTGAACCACTCTAAAAGTATAAAAAATACATTTTAAAAAAACAACAAAAAAGCAAGGGACAATAACCACTTGTGCCAATAACACTTAGGAAATGGAAAACTAACAACTACAAAACATTGTGCTAGCAACACTTGGAGGAATTAATAAAATATATATAATTAACATAACCTAAACTAACCAAATAAGAGACTATCTAAATAAATACATTAACTATTTATTTAAAATAACTACTTTTTCTGATCAACTTGGAATGGTTTCCATTCTTGAGAGTAGCCAACCAGAGGTGGAGAAAGAGTGAGTACTCAACAAACTAGTGAAATACTTCTCCAATGATGAAAACAAACTCACTTACCCACTTGAGTTGACTAAAAATATAGTTGCCTTGGAGTGGATAGGTAGGTTATTTTTTTCCTTCTTTATGCTCAATCTTGTGCTTTAGATTAAGCATGAAATGTGGTGACTTCTTCTTATTGGTATCCATCTGGGTTATATGTATAATAAGACATCCTCTTGAAAATACCATATTTAAACAATAAATTTTGATCTCATACTTATGTTCCTATTTCTTTACCATCCTACTAATTGGGATGATTTTGTTTTAGTGACTCACTTAAAAACATGGTCACTTCCACCTGATGTTCATGTTGATCATGAGTTTATTCTATAAGAGATGTTGGTTTTATGTCAAATCATGAGCAAAAGTCTTCAAGCTCATCCCAAAATAATTCTTATTCAAACTCTTCTTTACTCTTATAAATGAGAGGACTCATCTTAGTTTCATATCAGCTCTCATGAAGGTTTGAAGAAACATTAGGATCCTCTACTTAAAGCATAGATTCATGTTTCATATCTTGTTCAACATGATGAGAAACCTTATACACATAAATCTCTTCCTTCCCAAAAACAAGACTATCCTTATGTTCTTCTTCATGATTTAAGACTTCATTTTCATACTTGTCTCCATGGACCTACAACACATCAAAGTCTTTAACATCTACTTACTACTTTAAATATTTTTTTGATGTAAACATTGGTATGTTATCTTCATCTTTGTCAACAAAGTAAAGTAGATAGTCAAATAAGGATACCAATTCTTCCTTTTCATCCCTACCCATTTATTCTATGTTCGACTATTCTAGCTAATCATACTCATTTCATTATTACGAAAGGTATGGTTTTTCATTTTTAATAACACATGTAGGCTCACAAATAGTAGATTATTCTTATTTTTCCTCAAATAACTCATTATTTTGCTCATCCAACTAGATATCTTGCCAAAAAAAGTGATCCATCCTTGAAGAATGAAATAGTGTTAGGACAAGAACGCTGAATTGGTATGGGAATTTGAAGGGTTTATTAAGTTTCTTGAAGAAGAATAGGCCTTTGAGATGGTTGTACTTGAAGAATAATGGATTTAATTTGCACAAATATAAGATTTTGCAAAGGATGAGGACCTCTACAACTTGGAATTTTAAAATAAAGAGACTTACTTGAAGGCTTAGAAGACTTTCCTTGCTTAAATATTTGGATTTTGAATGTGGGAGCATCTTATTTTATAGGAAGATCTATATTTATTAGAGGGCTTTGTCTAAAACTAGGAATGAAGAATTTTGGTTGGATTTCTTGCTTTTGTGTTTGGACAAACACTTGCTTCATCTACTCCTCCTTAGTTGCAATATGTCTATAAAAGCATTTTTTCATAGCTTCCTTGTATCTCCCTCTCCTATTAGTGAAGAGAAGTTTGCTAATCTAGCTCTTCTTTCTATAAATTATATTCATGTTCTCTTGTAACAACATCTAATAGTTTTTATGGAAAGAGCACAACCATAGAATTTTTAGGGATACTGCTAGAGATGCCTCTTAGGTGTTTCATACTTTTGTCAAGACTCTATTGGAAAGTGTCACTATTGCTCATAATTGCACTACGAAGAAACCCCTAACTCAAGAAGAAGAGCAAATTGTGGCTAAATGTAAGGTACTATATCATATTCCTAATTTTAATAATTCTAAAATGCTATAGAGACTTAACACTAGATGGAATCCCCTGAAGCCTAATTGGTTGAAACTTAACTTTGATGGGGCCTCTAATTTTGATGGTAAAGCCAATGGGGGAGGGATTATAAGAAATGACAAAGGGTGGATGATTGTTGTCTATGTTGGTGGAATAGGCTACTAGAGTAATAACTATGTTGAAGCAACTGCTCTGCTATGGGGGATAAAATTAGCTATATCCCTTGGAATAAGGAATTTGAGTATCCAGGGGGAATCTAAAATGGTTATCGATGTAGTCAACAAAGTATCGAGTGTGGGCATTAAGTTAAAATATATCATTAGGTATATACAATTTATCTTGAGGAAGCTTACAAGAGTTGATATTTCACATATTTATAGGGAGGGAAATAGTGTAGCCGATGTCTGTGCCAATCTCAACCAACAATTTTCTAATTGGCAATGTTCGTGCCAAATAGATCATATCCCTTTAAATATTAGGGATCTCATCTAAAAGGAAATAACATGTTAAGGATGAGTCAGATATGTTGGAAGGATAACTCTATTAGTCAGTCCTTTTAGAGGGTGACAATGTGGATCTTGGAGTTTGGGGCCTATTGTACACTTTTGATAATCATTTTTGAGTTATTATACCACTTTGTTAAGGTGAGCAGACTGTTTCATCATTGTGGAGATCATTGGGAAACTATGTTTAAGCATGGGATGAATAAGTGTCATCTCTGCATGATGCTCTAAATTATGTGTTATTTCATCATCATTATGTATATTCATGAGTAAGGGCTTAAAGCTACTTCAATTTTGATGGTTAAAATTTGGGATTCTCTTGGTCTACTCTATAAGTCTAACATGGGTGGTGACAGAATTTAAATGAAACCATTTTATTTTTCTTGGAGAAGGCAAAGAACTAACACCTTACCAAGGAGGATTTAATCGAGCCAAGTTGCCTGAGCCTTGAGATGGCATGTGTTTTATCCTCATGAAGTATTTCATGATGAAGGAAATTTCACCAGGTCTTATAATTATTATCTCCTCCTTATGAATCATTTTAGGTGTAATGCTCTTATCAGCTTTCCCTTTTATCTACTTTCTTCCCTAGAGCATTCAGTCCTTAGGGTGAGAGCTAAATTGGCAAAAAAAAAGGATATGAATCCTATCCCCCTTCATCAAGGCCTCATTTTCTATCTATATAATTTCCACCATGCCCTCGAGCCATCCAAGGTCATTTAAATTGATAGAGGGGAAATTTATGATGATGCTGATGAAGAGCCATGTCCTTCCCCTGTCTCTACTAAAACTAAAGAAGTTTCTTTTTTTACTCCTGAGGAGACTCCCTTAGACATTCCAAGCATCTTTTTTGAGTGCCAAGGGCAAGAAGAGGAAGATATATGCTGGTGAAATGGGTACTAGGGGGACTACTGTGGGGACCCCTAAAAATCCTTGTAGGACCCTTGGGGGTCAATGTAGTAAATACCATGGGTCCACTAAGGTTAATAAGGAGGGCCTCTCCTCTGGAGTTAGACGGTTGGGGTAGATTGCTGGAAAACATGCTCCTAAGGCTACGATTATGGACTACTCTAAGAGTGCCTCAGATGAAGCCACTTAGGGTGATGAGACCAAGGACTTGGATGTTCAAGAAATCTATGAGGATACTGAAGGTAAGTAGGAGACAAGAGAATTAGAGGATACCACGGAGGATGTTGCTGACTTTGAAAAAAATGCTGACAAAGAAGGAAAGATGCATGTGGAAGAAGCTAATGAGAAAACCAAAATTGAGATATGATTGAGTGCTAAAATTTTTGTCCTGAAGGGTCACATTCATAAATTGGAGTAGAACTTTTCTACTGGGCTCCAAAATTCTATTCTCCTGAACATGTCCATGCTATAAGATTTGGGCGCTACTGCTTTAGCTGTCAATGCAGAGAACACTGAGAAATTGGATGACATCATTAAATCTATTTTTAAGTAAGGAGAGATTTGGCCTCCTTAGTTCTTGTTTTTTTAGATACTCTGTCTCTCATTCATTCCTATATTTGTTTTAATTTTGGTTTTGTTGTGTCTGTTGGTTCACTAAATGTGACATTTTTATTGTAAGGCATCATTTATGCTGATTGCCTTCATGGTTTCTTTGTTGTTTTTAAGGGTTCAGCCCCTAGTTTTGTTGCCTTATATTATCAAAAACATCTAACAGTTTTTGTAAGTTAATATCATATCCTTAAGACTACCAATTTCAATATTGTCCATATCTTAGAGTTGACTAGGAAAATAACCATGTTGATTGGGAGAAAAATAGTCTTCTTGAGGTTGATTATAATCATGAAAATGATGTTATCTTACTATGATAGGGCTATTTAGGATAAACTTAATAGCATTTTTATCCTGATATAGATAATAAGAAGGCATAAAAACTACATTTTGATAAAGAGGATAGGAAGTGGCATATTTTTCATGATAGTTTGACATGCTAGAGCATTCAAATCATCTATAAACTCATTGAAATATTATTTAAAAATAAATAACAATCAAGTCTACTTATTTAAGAATAAGTACATACCAACAAAGACACCAGGTGATAGGATTATTTCAAAAGAAGGAAAAGATAAAGAATATCACCTAAATCCTAATATTTGATAATATTTAAGTTATTGTAATGTTTAAACCATTATATTTGATCTTTAGAGTCACCATGGTGTTGAATAAACTACCTTGAAAGGCAATATGAACTGCAGATCACACCAAAAATCTTTATTGGATGATTTAAGGATCATCAAACCATCATACTAAGCATGCCAAAAATTGTTGTCATGTTGAATTTTCACCCTTTAAATAGATGGTTTCAAGATCTCTTCCTTCAATTAACACAGTGGAAACACTCCTCAATTTTTGGTTAACCTTGTGTGAGGATTGAATCTTTAGAGAGGGATGATTCCCCTGGTAGATCACCTAAACTAAGATTACTCTAACTCTTTCCTATCTACTCTACTTGTAACAAGGAAAAGGGAGAAGAAGAAGGTGTGAAATATATATGAGGTGATGCACCATAATGTGTGGTCTCCTCCACTTTCTCAAAAAACACCATAAAACCTACAAGTTTTGAATATGCCTACACAATTGCAAATTGGGCCCTCTTGCATGAGTAATTTATAGAGAAGTTAGGGGCCTATGGTAGAGCTAGGAGGGATGAGGTTTATTTATAATTGGTTCTTACCAAGAAGGGGATAGTACTTAGAATAAAACCTAAAATATCATCTCATTTTAAAAAAGGTGAGAAGAAGAGTACAACAACTAGAGGGGGAGCAATTTTTACCAAAAGTGAAGTTTAACAATTCCTAGAATACACATAGAATACAAGTTTATAGAAAGTAAAATAGTCCTTCATTAGTTCCAAGGTATTTACAAGTCTACAAAGAGGTAGGGATTCACCATACCCAAGTAGAAGGATCCCAAATGGTCATTTTTAGACCTAAAGATAGGAGGATAGAGGAGAGAGAATGAAGAGCATTAGAGGCTCATGAATGATGTCATTTACACCATAATTTCAATTCATACCATAAATAAATTAATTAATTAAGTACATATATATTATTGGAAAGCATGATCTCCTTTCCTTCAAGAAGAACCATTTCCTCCTCCCATGCAAGTATGATTGAGAGAAACTAGGCCAAAATTGACCTTTACTCCTAAATGTCACGAAATAGTCATTTTTGGACCCATAGGGTAGTTTATTATTGTATTTATTACTTCATTAAATGCTTTATTAACCACTCTCTTTATTTGGGCATAGAGGAGCTTGCATGTTTGGTATTTTTTATGCCTCTATATGTATCATAGGTGATCTTAGTGTTAAAGAACACTTCTCATTTTATAATTCTGAGAATTCATGGCATGAGTAGCCAGTTTTGGTAATCTAGTTACCTATGGTGAAATAGAGGTAGAGCAAATTAAACTATTCCAAAAAATTTATATTAATTGGTGGTTGGGATCCACCATGGTCCTTGTGAATTTTGAAGTATCTATCCTGATCTTAGTGAATTATGATCAAATCTCTACACTAAAGGCTAATCTAGATGGATATTTATAGTGAGATCTATATTAAAGTGATTTGATCAAAGAAAAGAGAAAAATGAAGGGTAGGGTAAAAAGATAATATGTGATTGCTTATCCTTTCCTTAAACACCATGACAAGGTTTCATTTCAACTAAACATGCATTGAACCAATACATAATTTAAAGTATCAAATGCTCAAATTACACCCTATACGAGGCAAGTATCTAAGGAAAACATGAAATAATACAAGTATGAACTAATATTGCCTTAAAATTATATTGATGCATTCAAATAGCATTTTCACATCCTAATGCAAAGAGAATAAAATGAAACAAAGTTTAATAACATTCAACTAATCTAGCCTTAGCATAAATTAGCAACCCTATATCAAAGATACACATTAAAAATTCATAAAACCATTCAAATTCAAGACCTAAAAAAAGAAATTGAGAGAGAAGCCATGTGATAATTGATACAAACAAATTTGGACAAAAATTTTAGTATTATTTGCTTATATTAATTGCTCAAACTATACAAATTTTATCTCAAAACTCCCTCTCTCTACAAAATGGTAATATTTCCTTTTATAGAAAACTAAGGGAGCATACTAGTTAGTCATAAGATTACACATGTACAAAGATAAGGATAGATGTTTTTATTTACAATTCTAGAATACACTTTTATTTTCAAAATGGATTGGCCTATAGGCAAATATGCCAAAAAACTAGTGTATGCCTTTACAAAAAAATATTCCACATTCAAGTAATACAATGCTTTTACATAAAATGGAATATTAATTAACTAGTGGGCCCTGAGCTGAAGGATCTCCTATTACTCTTGGAGAATATCCATAGCTCTATGATTTTGCTCTTTGAAAACTTCCAAATCAACAACTAGCTTCAAGAGATAGACATCTTCTTCATCATCCAATTCATCAAAGTCTCTATCATTTCTTGTCATGGACTCCTTGATGTTATTGGCTTCTACAATATTTTCCTTAGTAGCGAAGATCATGCCCATGATTCGGTTGTTATCACTTCCAGATTGGCTTTAGATTTTTCTTCTCACTTCTTGTATCACCAAAGTGACTCTATGCTTATACTCTTCATCATTAATGATTCCCAAGGCACTGGACTTTGTAGGATTGGCCAACATGGTACCAAGGAGTTGTTTGACTCTGGCTATCATATTCTCATCATCCCTCAGGAGTTTGTCTAAGCTTTTTGACCTAGTACTTAAACTTTGGATCTTATCAAAAACTATCCCCAAAATTTAATTCAAGTAGACTAGGCTAATGGTTCTGAATCTAAGAATCCTACCCTTGATTACTATGTTGATAAGATCTCTTATTTTGTCCTCTACATCCTACCACTAGCCCACCAATCCTTTGTCTATCTCACTCTATTGGGTTAATGCATCTTGTTTTAGTTTCATTGACTTCAAGGAGTCAAACATGTCAAAGAAATATGCCTACAACATCTTTATTATTGCCTTAAGGACTGACAAAATAACCAATGTCTCTAGATTCTTCTTTTCTTTCACTAGGTTATGTATCTTTTATTTCATGCCCTTGATTCCTACTTTGATCTGAGCTGAATGAGCATCAACTAGGCTTTCTATGTCCTCCTCATGGATAGGATGCTCACAAGGCTTCTAAACTCTAATGGGGGTTAGACTAACAAAGGGCTCAACTATTTTAAAGGTGAATTCCTCACCTCTAACCATGGCCTTCTTGGTTATCACCCTCTCTAATCCTATTATTTTTAGATTGAATTGTACATTAGTTGATGACTATGTGACCTTAAGAGGTTTTGGGACCTCCATCCTTATGTTGTTTGAAGATTCAGGGGTGTCCATTTATGTGCCACTTGATCTTGGTATGGCTTTTACTCTTCTCTCTTCCTCCTCCTTCATCAAAGCCAATATCCATGACTTGATTTCCTCATGGACATCAATGTGAATTGTTTGTGTCAAGGCCCAGGAATGGGATAAAGTGAGAATCTTCTAAATCTTCCCATTATAAACCATTCAAGGATAATGGGTCCATGAATGGGGTATTCATCACTGAACAAGTTGACCTCACTCATGTGGTAGGTGAAGGTCAACTTAGGGTTCTTCCTCCCAACTAGGACCAATTCTAATTAAACCTTTCTTTTGTGTTGGGGTGCAATGATAACCATGTCCAAAGTAACTTCCTTCTCTTTGTCTTACTCTACTTCCTCAGTGTAAGTTTGGGGTTTCTCATGATGTTCCTCTTCATCCTCTAACCCATAAGCCTCAAATATCACATTAAGTGCATCCTCCACTATCTCATCAGTTTCCAAAATAATCATATCAATATACTCTATAAGAGACTCTAGTCTTTTAGGTGGGGTTGAAGATGATCCCTTCCTAGGTCTCTCTTCTAACTTCTCTTTACCAGGTCCTTGCATTATTTGTGCTTGGGGTTGTAGTGGTTTCTCTGGATGGGACCTAGAAGAGGGTCCAAGTAAGAAGTGATACTACAGGGGTCCCATTTTCCAAATCTCTCCTAGTGGCTTTCCATCTCTCTTAGCAAATCTAGGCTCAAGATTGATGTTATGCCTTTTCATTCTAGCTAATACCTATGGGAAACCATAGGCCCTGATGTAGAAAGGGTCATGAACCCTAGATTGATGTTCATATGTCTTATTTATATTTTTGGACTTTAGATGTTTGGAGACCACTCCATTAGGGTCTTATTGCCTAAAATCATCTTTTTATAGGGTGAAAGAGTCCCTGTGCCTAGAAATAACAGCCACTTTGTTCCATTTTGTACAACATGGTTCTACTAATTATCAAAGGAAAAGTATGGGGAGGGCCCTTCCATTCCTTCTTATAAAGTCCATCTATACTATGAATAAGTTGGTAGGCCACTTCTTGTTCTGCTAGCTTGGTGGGCACATAGATGGGCAACCTTTAGGGCTATGTCCAAGTCCCTTCAATCCTTATCACTATGAAATCAAGGTATAACCATATATCCCCTATAAATTCCACATATTTATTAATAAATGGGCTAACCTTGATCATGGGGATTCTTGTGATGGCTTCCATTAGGGCTAGATAGACATAATCACAGATGAATTACATGTTGTGTCTATTTTTGAATATGTGAATCTTGGAATAATGATGGGAGATAGTGGGTCTTCCATAAGGTGATCAATTTTTAATGTTTGGGATTTGGGTGGAGGCCAAAAGGGAATTAAGCAGATAGGACATCATGTAAAATTGTTTGCTTGTTTTCTTCTTGATGGCTATGAATTGTGAATTCAAATGAATATTGATCATTTCACACAACAGGGGAGTTAGTCCCTTATCCATCATGAAGTAAACATAGGAAACATATAATTTATTAATATGTGTGGTGGAGGGGAATCCAAATAACCTATTCAACAAGCTCATTATTATCTTAATCCCCTCCCTGAATTGGAAAATGGGTATTTTTCTTGTGGGGTCCTATATTACTTGGTTCTTAGTGGGAAACCATGGGGTACGGATTGTGTTTATATTATGCTCTTTAGTCTAATTTTTAATGTTGGGTAGGTCAATTTTGGGTTTACAAATTTTTTAATAGATCTCAAAAGCAATTGGGAAAATTTATACTATTCTCTTAAAGCTACGCTCATGCACAATCTAATCATTCTCAATTTTACAATCCTAGAAAAGAGGAGCAAGGACATTGATGCAGTGTAATAGCTCAGTTTTGGTGGTAACATAATGGATCCTAACCATATGAATGGAGACTAGGTCATTGTATATTCATATAATGATTTCATTCTTTAGTTCTTCCCTAGTAAGAACTTACATCTCCTCGATGGTCCAAAAGAGTTTAAACCAATTCTTATTCTCATTGTTCAAAGCTATAGTATCCAGGTTTGTGTCCTTAAAGATTCCTCCCTCATTGTCTAAGGTCAAATATAACTCTATCTCATCCCTTTGTTGTTATTTTTGAGATATCATGGCTATGGAAGTTACAACTACTTATCAATGGATTGTAAGTAGCCCCTGGGTTAATTTTCTCTTGCTCAAATTACAATTGAACTTTCTTGATCTAATTGTGATTGATCCAAGCTTGAATTAGGGTTTTTATGGATGTTTAGGTTTGTTCTAAAGCTTTAATGTAAATGAAAACTATAAATTATACTCATTCATGCCCCAGATTTGATTGAGACCTAGGCCTTTATACTTTTGCATTTTCAAGCACACAATATCTAATTTTGTCACTTTGTGCTTATGTGGCACCCATGTGGCATCCATCTGACAAATTTCACATCATTTTTCATAAATGCCTTAAGGGACTAACTATTTTATTTTAAAAATCCAACTTTTCCTTCACACTATTAGACCTTCGTTTATGGTTCAATACGGACCATTGATCATGATCACGGGTCTTAAGAGTCATTGGTTGTTTTATGTCAGGCCCTATGGTTGCGACACTTGGAATTTTTGTGGGCCTTTTTGGATTTGAATTTTATGTAGTGAATG